>LD348664.1:149346-159715 GCA_001465055.1 Ptychodera flava | reverse complement strand
TCACATCATAGTCAGAAATGTTCATAGTGTGTCGATATATGCCTTGTATTATTTTAAATTATACCTTTATCTAATTTTGGTTAATTTTTAGTAAATTTTTCCTGAAGTTATCTTGTGCGCATGTTTAGATCGCAAGGACAACATGTGACTTTAAGCTATCTTGTTCCCGGTCTCCTCTCCTCCATTTCAATACGTTTTAAACTTTTCCTCCTGTATTTGAACATTTTCCGTAAATTTTGATTTGGATAGTAACGATACTGTTGTCGCAACGTCGCCCATTTTGCAGTACGATAGACTCATTCGATCGATTGAATAACAATGACTTCCGTTGACCGTACTCACCGGGGTTCGGCAAATCTAATACTCTAGCGGTAGACCTCTCAGGGCTGCTGAGGAACGGAATCTGGGGCCCGTACTGTACCCCAGCACTCAGCGGGGCCAGTGCAAGGTTCTGAGACAATGCATAGTGTGCTCATGCGTATTCAACTAGTTTGCATAGTTCGGCTGTCAAGGTATGCCGTACTTTCAGCGCCGAAATGGCTTTTGAATTTTTCATTTTTTATTTCGACTTATCTCATCAGTTGTTTGTTTTTTGATTTTGACATCATTGTCAAGTTGACTCTGAGCAGTGTACAAGGGGGGGTTGCATATATTTTGATAAATTAACGTAGAAAGTACCTCTATGTGAACGTTTTAGCGAATCGTCCAGACTTGAGTATTTGAGGACAGTTAGCATATGTAATTTTGTTTTTTTCACTGTTGTTACCTATATTCGCTACAAAATTGCATCAAAATTTCTTCTCGGGTACATGAAATCACGCACCAACATGCACGTGATTGTCAACGTCACAAACAGGCGCACTGGAAATAAATATACATTTAGACCTAATTTGCTGATTGCAGAGCAGTTAGCGGGTATAATGTTAGAAGAAGTAGGACAGCAAGAATACTGAGATAAGTTTTTTAGTAGAACAAGTGTAACATATCGACTTTGTGATTACGTTTTACAGCTTGGATATGGAAACTGTTATACCTTGGGTGTGCCTCTCCACTTTAGTCAAGGATGAAATAGTTGCATACTTCAGATAGGTCATTGACAGCAAACACGGTTGTAACATGTAAGCTTTTACATGGTCTTTCCTTTCATAACATGTTATGAGTAAACACAAAATGTCTGAATCTGTGCTTTGGCATTAACTGACTACGACTTGGGAATTTTCCTGACTTTTTGATTGATAATTTTTTTAAGGTTGACAGTGTAACAATTTTGCAATAAAAACAATTGACTGATCTTTTTCCAAGTTCTTTGGTAGATAAGGAGATAGTGTTGCACAATATTACACATCTATCACTCAAATGTTGACTAACAGCGTGCCTATTATTTATTAAACGATTAACTTAATTTCATCACTAGCAAATTTGCAAAGTTTGGACCATTTCAATGCGTTGCATGCTAGCAGTGTACGCTTACCTGTCCTGGACACCCGGTACAGCCACTTGCCGATAGTTGTTAAAGTAACGTAAATGGCATTCTTTGATATTGCCAACAGTTTCAAAAACATTCAATGTCTCGCATAATTTCATAATGACAAAGACAGGAAATGATTACACAAGGACTCTTTTGTGTATTCTTCAGCAGCAGATACACAACAAGTCATGTTGGCTGGCTTGTTTTCTAATTGAGGTATAGGTTTTCAGTGTTAACTGTGCATGTTTTACCGTTGAATAGATAACTGAAATTATATAAATGTTTATGTCACAGTCTTTTATTTGTAAATTACATGTTGATATCACACTTGGAAATGTATCATCTATATTGTCTGTATTCCACTTTGTTGGAGCTTAATGTACAGGAGCTATTATAATATCACTTCTTGTATCTATTGAATCAACTCTCCTTTTATTTCTTGTCTATTGTATTTACCGATTTGTCACATCTGATATTATTTTTTTTCAGTGTTACCTTTATCAGCAAAACATGGACAGCAGAAATATATTAAAGCTAAAATTTTTTCTACATAGCAAGTTCATTCGCCATAGTACTTTAAACAGATTATTTTCCATTTCTCAATTCGATAAGCTACATATGACGCATTCAATACTTGACTTGAACTTTCAATAGCCTGATGAATTATGTCGATTGCAAAAGACTAAAAAATATAATATTTCAATTCTGTCTGCTACTTTTCACAATGTTTAGGGTATATGTTGTGATGAAGTCTTTTTACTTTATCTCTTTTGGCAATGTTGCTTCAGTTCAGATGTCAGGAGTCACTGTTGTTACACAAATGCTGAATAGTAGTCAGCATGACTTTTGTTTCTGCTCCTGGGTATTAGGTAGCATAGATGAAGTATGGAAATGACTGCATTGTTTATTGTTACATATATTAACTGGGTTTTTTTAATTTTCAGTGAATATATTTTAGAATTCAAATCAAGGAGAGTAATGTGTTTTCTCTGGTCAATGTAAAATTGTTAGTGAAGTGGCGGTATCAGCAGAGACGTGTTGCCTCCACGTCTGATGTAAGCGTATGGTGTACAAGTTCATTTTTAAGAAAAAGAGTTGTTATATTTATTAGGGTCACACACATGAAACAAGTATCTCCAGATATTTTTGCATCTGTTTTCCCACGATTACAAGAGATTCACCTCTGTTTCAGAGTGCCAGTACAAATTTTGTGTGTACACACTAGCTGACATTATGAAGTACTCAAGTTGTTAATCAAAACATCTGATGTGTCAGTATTTTATCTGACACGATACATGGTACTCTCTGTACCTTGTGTATGTAATAAGGTTCAACATATGATTCGTTTGAGTTTTGTTTCAGAAATGTCAATTAAAGAATTCTGTTTCTTTTATCCATATTCTTTATTGTCTAGTCTGTACCTCTGTTCTGCGAGTAACTGCATGTAACGAGATCTTGGTAAAATGTGATGACGTCAAAATTTGGCTGTCTTTCTTATGCTAATAAGTGTAGCTTTGGACCACCGCGCACTGACGACCATAACGCTATGTATATATTCCTGCATGTTTCGCATGGCCAAGCCAATAAACACGCCAGTTAAAATTTATTATTGCAAAGACATAGAGCGAGGCCATTTATCACCAGCTTATCGGCGGTAGAATGGGGCCACAGGGCGGTCCTTCGTTGTAACGGAGCAAAAACGTGAAACGTTGACTCTGTAGAGGACCTCGACAATCGGAACGGAGAAACGGTGCAATCTGATAAAAGAGAGATTTGCCATACCCTGTTGGCTGATTCCTGAAAACGACGTTTCCTTATAGAAAATTTGTCATTGCTACCTACTGCTTAGCTTTCAAGCTGTCAATCACCAATATTTTTTAACCATGCTCAATGGACTCGGAATCAAACATTGTATGCAATATTATTTTTTTTGATAAATGTGGTCGTATTGTGTATATCAATGCAGGACAGTTTACGTACAGTGAAACTTTTCTGGATGAATGACAGAAACATTCGAGTTCAAAAGGCTATTTAAGACGCTGCGCCCATAAGTATAAATCAATGCTCTTTCATCAAGCTGATTTTCTAAGCATTCTATTCGACAGTATATTTAGCAATGCCTTGTTGGTTCTAGCCATGCCCAGACCTCGAAACCTGACCCGTCATTTAACCCATGAACTAAAAGATAAGGAGAAATTAGACGTGTAAAGGATCAACTATGCTTTAGTAAAATGCAAAAAAGTTGAAAACATCTACTGCAGCGGAACTTAGTGTGATCACGTAGCAGATCAATCCACAGAGTTTGAGATCAAAAACTTGTTTTATAAGCAATCGTATTGCGGAGCGATTCATAGACAAGTGGTGACTTACTTCTGAAAAACTAAGAAACATCACTTGTTCAGTATGTGTACAAAGATGTAAGCAGCCAGCGTAAAGTAGCAACCAGTCAATATTTTGGAAAATGTTTAAAATTTCGGTACTAAAATTATTACGGTAAAAGAAGACTTCACTCATGAGTGAGACTGCATGTGTTCGTTGGCGGCAGGGGCAACAATGCATGAAGCAATACTGGTTGACTTTTTGTTACCATAAATTTATGGTCGCTAGATATAAATCGATAAAAACGCCGTTATAAAGTTTGATACAGTTTTGCATTTATTATCACCCCAGATAACCTGTAGCAGTTGTCTTGGGTTTGGCAAACTCTGACCAACTGTTTCACAAGATCAAGTGTTGATCTATGTCACCATGCATGCAGAGAATTCCGGTCTTACTTGGCACAATCACTACCGGAACTGCCGGGGGCGTAATGGTAAAGTCAGTTATTTCAACATTGCAAAGTTTTAAACTATTTCACTTCATGTTCTTGCAAAAAGACAATTCAAGTTCCCAATTTTACAGTAGTCTATGCCTGAATTTAAATATTTCAATATTTTTGACCGGCATCGGGCCCATAAGGTCTTGATGGCCACCTGTTTGAGTTGAACAAGACGCTCAGGAAGTCACGTCCGTCCTCGGGATCGTGGATGTAAAGAGGGGACATACATTCTGGGATAGGCCCTGGGGATGTGTTTGACGGCGCATAACAAGAAAGCTGATTTTTTCGATAAGAAAATAAGATAGATCTGTAATAAAATTTGACATCAAAGGCACATTTACAAGTGCTTCAACTCTGCTGTTCTCTATGTCAATGGCAGCCATTTCGATTTTGCCCACAAAGTTCTAAGCTACTGTACCGACGCGTGGAAATGTGTTTCAGTAATTATGTTTAGACCGGATATTCACAATCGAGTGGTACTAGTGATAGTTGGAACAGTCTATTTAGCTAACCAATGGCCATACTTAGTCTTGGTGTCAAGTTCAAAACCCGTGAGTACATATTGGTGTCAACTCTAAGTTATCAGAGATTATACTTCACTCGCATCAAAAGAAATGATCGAGAATCTGCATTGGAAAATGTCGTCATGAATCACCGGTGCTCGATCTGTACAAGCTTTAATATAATACTAATTTTCCTGCGGGTAAGTTCCTTTCAAATTAGGACCAGGTGGTGAAAATAGCGCCCTCGGTGGCAGTATGGTGAAATGCAATCCGTATATGCTAAATGTTGACCTCAAGACTCCGTAGACTACTATTGAAGGTTATGGGAATAGGTAAATCTTAATATAGATTCAAGCAGACCACATTAACACATCCAAGATGTATAAGCAAAGGTAAACGAGTAAAAAATTTTACTGTGGAAGAACTAGCAAATATATCTGATAAATTATGTAACAAGCCTACTATGAATATAGCATCCTCTATGTTGTTAAGTACATGTTTTGTAATAAACACGATTGGAACTATTTTGGGAAAATTGGATGAGAGTAATTATTAGGAAAATGTAACGAAATCGAAATTTTTACAGCCGAAATTTTACAAAATGGTAGAATAGTGTAAAATTTGAAATATTGTTCTCATCTTAAAAAACAAAGAAAACACAATGATTATTGCATACCTCTTTCATCGGATTCGTTTTTATGAAAACATGTTGATTTTTGTGTAAATGTACTGAAGAAACGAGTCAAAATGCTTAAAATTTCTCTAATTGACGACTTTTGAGTCAGGGCACTTTTGAAATGCCCCTGACTTTTTCGTGAATTTAAGGCTTCATAAACATTAAATTGAGTCAGGGCACATTTTAAATGACCCTGACTGACTTAACTGTAAAGCAATCAAAAGACTTCATTTTGGTCGAGGCAAAGTGACAAACTGAGATTAGTACTAGTATTTCAGTAATGAAGAAACCATAGACAAGCTCGCACATTTTCATTCAAATATAAATATTGTTCCTATGTTTTGAACAATATTGCATTAGATACTATCATGCGCTGATTTTTACCCATAAAATTTCAACAGCATCATAAATTTTGAATAGAATTTTAAAGATGATAAGCAAATATGGGGTAATATTAGACAAATTTCTAAAATTCTTGAGAAATTGCGCCTATCCAATTATCCCAAATTAGTTCCAATCGTGTTAATATATATTCCTTCGCAAGCTCTGTTAAATGATATATTTGTTCAGCCACGTCTTTAGTATGATGTCAAGAAATAGATAATCTTAGAATCACCGTGACAGGCCAAAGGCGAATATGACGTAAATGAATATGCAATTTATAATTTATATGCAATTTACATGACATTCCAGCATGGTCATTAATTGTATGTGGCCGCCGGCCAAATTGACAGGTTGTCAATTTTGACTTTGAATTGCATTTCCATTTAAATATGAATTTACTCATTGTAAATATTCGTGCAGTTGTGTTTTAATTTCGTGCTGTATAGATGATGTGATCTCTCAAAGAATGTTTCATATGCACACCTAATATCGTTTCATTATTTGAAGCTTCTCCAGTTTGTGAGAGTAAATACTTGAATCCATTTTATGTTAATATTCTGTAAAAAATTGCTCTACATGGGAACAATTAGGTAATATAGAAGGCAACTATCTTCAAACCTGTTCAGTGACGGAGAAAGAATGAAATCTATTCAATGCTTGTTATATATGGAAACACTGTGAATTTACTTCAATTTCGCGCTTGACTTCAAAAAGCACGCTTTAATGCCCAGTGTTCACCTTGTGTAGACAGAATTGTTAGTTTGCATTTGAGTTTTAGTCTGGACTAAAATTTCTTTGTCAAGAATAGCAGTGTTAATTTTACATATACAAGGTGTGTTTATAAACTGAATGCTGGGCATTTCAACCACTTTTAGAGAATTAAACGAGAAACGGAATTAAATACACAGAACAAAAGTACTTAAGACATCACATGTTACAGCAGTACTGTCTCTTTAATTTAGCAACGCTGACAACACACTACGGCCCAAAGGCGCCCCATTTTGTACGGTAATAGCGTCCTGAATTTTCGCTACACATACGTGAGAGCGCGTTCAAAGAGTCAATTTCACCTCCCGCGTCATGTTGAAAATTTCGCCGTATTTCCTCGCTGCACAGCTAAATATTAATGAAAGAGTAACAGGTCCTATTTCCCGTATATGCTGCCCTTACAATTATAATAGTTTGGGAAGAATTTCACATGGGAATTCCAAAAATATGTAAGCGATAACAGCCATATGCAAAATTAAGTAAAATCACAGTCAACAGCAAAACGATTTTCAACTCGTCATTTCATAAAAATAAGAGGGAAACTCAAAAAAATAAAACCATAGAGATTTAGTTACCCTTCATGATATGTGTCATATCAAATATTATAAAAAAATAACTGCGAAATGAAAAAGTTAAACCAACGGTTTTTTTCAGATGTATTTTTCATTTTACGATGTGTCTAATCAGCTCGATTTTCCATAGAAAACAATGGCGTTTAATGTACTGAACAGACAGTACAATTCTCGCTCGTTCAAATTTCTCAATTCTGAACCAATGATAGTGAAAAGTGGCACGGCGTTTCTTTGATTTATATACAAAATTCCTGTCGTTTTAGTTTTTTGAATTTCTCGACGAAACTTGTTTTAGTTGCATTTTATTATTCCGATCGCTGAATTTTTGCTCTTGCCCTCAATAAAAGGCGATCTTACGGCGTTTGCATATGCAGAATCTGGGTCTTATATTGACGCATTTTAATCGGCTAGCGTCTCTTAAATTGTACAGACCAAATACCTGTCAGGTTGTTGTAATTTATACCAAATTTTGGCGAATATCAACCATTAAAATTCCAGTAAACTGCAAAAATGACACAGAACAGAGGCGAACGGGCGTAGAGTCTCCACTGTAATCGTGCAGTGAACGTTATCGATCGATATTCTTTTGTCCGAAATTGATACTTTGTTGTCTCGCTCACTCGCGTGTAGTTCCCCGTTCACAATGGCGCCAAACTGCGCCGAAGTCAAAATCTGCTGAAACGTACGTAAAAGTATCACAAAAACTGAAAAAAGTGTCGTCGATTTAATTTCAGTACAGGAAACCAACCGATACCTTGATGTTAAAGTGTATAAGTCAATATACGGGTGTTTGTGGAAATGTTTATGACGTGACCTCAACACACGAGCGCCCGGCACGAGCGGCACCCAAGCAGATTTTCGATCGATAATCTATTGAAAATAAATTGATACAATGTTCGCCGTTGTCAATAGCGACCGGCTGAACGCGCTGTTCGATAGAAATTATGCTTCGCGGAATACCGTACACTGAGGCATACTTTTGGGCCGTAGTGACAAGCAAGGAAATTTAAAAAAACAATACACAATGTGAGAATCCTAAAGCCATGTGATCAAAAAGTCCATTTGTTTCAAGTTTATTATTTTTATTCAGCTGTTGATTTTATGAAAGACAAACGTATCAGTATTACTGATTAATAACAGCTTCCCCCTGCGCAATTGCAGAAAATGACAATGAAATCAGACTTAGATCTACTTGATATGACGTTTAAAAGTTATATAATCCGATATTCTAAATTTGAATGTGAACTAGCATTCACTTTTGTTATTGTGATTTTATTTACAAGACACTGTGTGGATCGCTCAATTACATTGCTATAATGTGATTGTGTTTTTTAAATAAACGGAAACCAACATATTTTTAACTTTCAGGGGTGGGTTATAATTTTTCAAGCAGTTGATGTGGGGAGGGTCATTAATTTCTTGTCTGCATCTTTCCCGGTCTCCCGGCCTCCGTCGGAAATTTACGTCCAGTCTTTAAAATCACTGAGATCTGCACAAAGAGCTAACACATACGATGCAAAACTACGAACCTTCCAGGTCACGTATCACACTCTCAAGACGAGAAAAATCACAAATGGTTCACAGCCCAGTATTTGATTAAAACGTAGTATGGCGACAATTGGATTGTTGCCTACCTTACAGCTTTTCTTTACACATATGTCATGTTTCGAGATGACGACTTTCTGGATATAGCATGGGGCCCAGACCATGATATGAATAATAAAGAAATCTCGACAGCTATCATTACATATTTTACATGCTAAATTTCAATGCTTAAAAATCTTTGAGAGATCTGTTTTTCTTATCAGATTTCTTCTTCAAATCAGGTCGATAGTTATTTTGCATTTGTCAATGTTCAGACCTCATTGTTCACTTTTGATGTAATGGAATTGGGGACTGTTAGAGCGATGTCTCCCCATTACCGGTCATACCCAAACATCAACTGAAGTTGATATACGGAATTAAAACACAGAAAATAACGTCAAAGTTGCATTTACTGTAATTGGTAAAGGGAAAGTAGCATTAACGTTTGATGGTTTTCCGTATTCTTTTTTTTTATGTCACCTAGAGTTTCATGTTCTTCTCCCGAAATCAGGATGAGATGGACAATATATAGCCTGTCAACTAAGCATCTACAGACTGCATTGTTATTGTTGGCAAGTGAATTCTTGAACAGAATAGAATTCAAATTTAAACAATCCGATTCATTTTTAATAGACACAGTGTTGACAAGCTAAAAGTTTTAGGGAGTGGGACAAGAATTTGCCATACATATATCTAAAACGGCGTAAAAAGTCACAACTACAGGCTAATGGAACCGCATTTTGAAGAGTAGGCCTAAAATAGACGGAGAACTGCACTCAAAGAACAAAAATATTGAAACTTCAGAATATCCAAATATCCCTCAGAAATTGCATGCTGCGGGGAGAAGGGTAATTAATTTTATTTTTATGTGACAGTTATTGATTTATTGTTTTATTACAGTAGACGGGAGTTAATATTTTTACAGAGGCGGAAGATGAATTTATATTGCCGCCCCTGCAAACAATATTATAGGCACCCTGTGCAGTCAGATTTGTAAACAGTGGGCTTTAATACGTCCCAGGCAACTGCTCTTGATAATGCAATACCATCGTGTGCGTAAGTTATGACATTGGGTATGTTAATTTTACAGTGAGCATTTCATGTGAGGTAAATCCATTCCCCTGAATGTTGGAAGGGTTTCATCACATGCCAAAGAATTCGCTTATTTAAGAGTTTTGTTGAAACAGAGTATAACCTGATTACCGTACTTGGTACCTTGCTCACTGAACTTTGTTTCACACTGCACTGCACTGAAAGTGAAAGAGTGCAATATTCATACGGGGACAAATCTCTGAACTGAACATTCAAGCCAGATGTGAACTGAATGTGCTCATGTGTTTTACAACAGGTTCATTAATAGTAGTGCGCTTCACAGGACAATCATATATCTGTTATATCATTATATTTGGCAGGATTCATCAACTTTCACACTGTACTCTCAGAGTTAAATCACTAGTTACAAAATTTTATTTAATGTGCACTGCTCAATGTTTCATTGGACAATTAGATATCTATAAGTAGCAATATATATGTGTACAACTGGGATAATTTACCTGAAAATAGCTACAGGGAGGAGAGGAAATTCCCCTCCCTGTA
>LD348664.1:123767-148705 GCA_001465055.1 Ptychodera flava | reverse complement strand
TGTTACTGGCGTTATACGGCCTCCCGCCACAACGCCTGTAACACACAGCCCTGCCACGCAGAAAAAAGACAACCACTGCAGAGCTACAGGTCCAACCGTATACGTTCCTATAGTAGTAGTAGCAGTATGTTTTTTATAGTGACATGTAATTACGAAAGTATATAACTCAAAGAGAAAAATACAGGATGAATTACCCAGCCCATCTGGCTTATAAGTCACTATGAAGTATATATTCATTCAACAAGTCATATGTATACGTTCTTGTATGTAGCCTTTAAACAGGTAAGGCTACATATCAGAACGTCGGAACGTAGCATAAACTCACAGCAAACATTTTTTTATACGAACTACGCAGTCAACAATTATGCCTGCGGCCTCAGAAGCTTATTTTGCGAATCTAGCCTTCCTTTCCTTGCCGGTCGCGGTTTACCATTTGGCATCTACCCGATGTCTTGCTATTTAGCCAAATTACTACTGTTTAACTGCTTAATTTAGCTTCCGAACCTTCCAGCTAAACTTTCAAAAACCGATAAATATAAATTCCGCACCATAGTGGACTTACAAGAGGCACAGTCCCTCTGTGCATAGCGGGACTGTGCTCGGGGCAGCCCTTTAAGTTACCCGTCGCGTTGCCTCGTTTTATGATAGGTGTTGAATACTTATATATTGGTGTCAATGTATTTTGTCTTCAACTACACGATGTCGACACCATTACTTTTGGTGTATATTCTCTAAATCATGTAATGCAGTTTTATAGGTCTTGTAAGTCCGCTGTCTTTTGACGATACGTTGTAAATTGGAGGGGGGAACAATGCAATAAACATGGTGAGTTTTTGGAGGGTACACAGTACGCTCCTTGGGTTGACGACCACCGCATACCGCACATTATCTCTGTTGCGTGTCATTTATTTTTCATTTTTCGAAATAAGTATAAATACCTTTAACCTCTGTTCATGCTCAGAACAGTTATTCTGCTTACGCTCATGGGTCGTACCTTGTTAGTACAAGTATTTCACAAAACACGAACGGGAACGATACATACTATAAACTGCCAAAAAACAACCAACCAATCAATAACTTAAAAGGTAAATCCACCTATGAAATAATTCAAAACAATATCGATCCCCTATTAATTCTGCTGCTTCCAAACAGTAGTGATTAGATCAACTGCTGATCAGAATTTTGGCAAATGATCCACAAAAATTCTTTGTTGTCCTTACATGTGGATTGATATTTCAAGGCATCGAAACGACGAAAGCAGTGATCAATTGACAAATGTGTGATTTCATCAAATCATTTTATGACGTTCTTAATGTACCTGATAATCATAGCTGTTTAGAAGTATTTGCTATGATTTCCTGTCATGAACGGAATTTTGAAGTCTCATATCAACTTTTTATCTGACGCCTTCTTTAAGAGTTATATACTGTAACTGCACAGTGTCAAAGAAAATCAGGTGATTCAATCCAAGGGTAGAAGAAACGTCCTCATGTGGAGAAATTTGTTTACTTGAAAATTACACAAATTTCACATGTTTCTGAGAAAAAAATGCAGCAAAATCATTGGGGACGCAGAGCTAAACCAAAAATCACATGTTAGCATAGAATTTTGCGTGATAAATTGCGACTGTTCCTCCAAAAACACAAGCCCTCCCATCTGTAATTGTCCCTAACATAACAATTGAACCAACTGTTATGCAAATTAGCCGGTAGTGTTTCACTTCTTCCTGGAGAGAATACCGCAGTGGTTGGGGAAGGATCAAGTTTTAGAATGTCGGACAAGGGGGAGGGTCACATTTAAGACAGGAGGACAGGAGGAGGGTCACATTTTACGGTACAGGTGTTCGCGAAATTCCCCTGGCCCACCACCCACCCCCTGTAATTACTGAAAGCTTGTTACAACCGAAAACGTAGTAACTATCCGATAACGTATCAAACCCGATAACGTAGTAAAAATTTACCGATAAGTAGTAAATCAAGGGATAATGTAGAAACTAATCGATAACGTAGTACATTTTTCTGACCGACAACGTAGTAAAATTTACCGATAACGTAGTAATTTGTACTAACCGATAACGTATCAATGAACCAATAACGGATTCAATCAACTAATGACGTAGAAAAGTCAACCGATACAGCATCAAAATATTCAATAACGTATCAATTAACTGATAATATCTGATTAAGCGATTTATGGGCAGCGATAGATCGATCAATTTATAGATAGATATATATATTAGATTGGTAGATAGATAGATAGGTCGATCAATCTATCGATAGATAAATCGACCAGTCTGTCGATAGATAGATAGATCGATGGATCTATCTATCGATGGTTGATGGATGGTCGGTCGATCGATTGATCAAATAACCGATGGTAAAATTGATGGGCAAGATTGAACGAAGGACTTATCATTTCGATAGAAAGATAGATCAATTAATCGATAGATCGATCGATCGATTCGATAAATTGAATCTATTGAAATGAATCCTTTTACCAAATACATTAGCAGTTGATTTGATACGATTTCGGTAAATTTGTTGATACGTTATCGGTTAGGAAAAATAACTATGTTATCGGTAAATTTTTTCTACGTTATCAAGTAGAAAAATTTACTACGGCATCGATTCGTTACTACGTTATCTGTAAATTTTTACAACGTTAATGGGTTTGATACGTTATCGGTTAGTTACTACGTTATCGGTTGCAACAAGGCTCCCTAAGTCTCAGGCTTCTCTCGTTCGAGGCCAAGTTTCTAAATACACCGTGGCATCGCAGATGACAGGTGACTACCTAGTTTGCTTGAAAAGGAAGCCTTATTCAAAGTTTCGCCTCCTAATCCTGCATCGAATAACCTCATGTCCGCATTCCGCATCGCATAATGGCATGTCCGCATTCCGCATCACACAATGGCATGTCCGCGTTCCGCATCACACAATGGCATGTCCGCATTCCGCATTACACAATGGCATGTCCGCATTCTGCATCGCATTATGGCATGTCCGCATTCTGCATCGCTTAATGGCATGTCCAAATTATCGCATTCCGCATCGCATAATGGCATGTCCGCATTTTGCATCGCTTAATGGCATGTCGAAATAATTGCATTTTGCACCTCATCATGGCATGTCGTAATTACGAATGTCAAGTCTTCGTTTCCAAATAATCGCATTTTGCATCTTATCATGCCATATCGTATTTACTTAAGGCATGTCGTAATTGCAAAGGGCATAGCGTAATTTTGGCAGGGATTCAACGCCATACTGAGTCTGAAATATTCTGTGAATACATAGTAAAACCCTGAGAAGAAAGAAAAACTCATAATGTCGACACTTCACAATAGCTACTTGCGTAATTATTTTATATTGAAAGATCGAAATCGATCGTTTTGCTTTATTTTTATTTTCTTAACTTGTTTCTGTGTACATACCTCTTGCATTGATACTGGTTTGAAAATCAATATTCTATTAATAAACAGAAAGCTTGTATCACAAAATTCCAAACAATCTATACCGTAACGATGTATTAATGGTACAAATTTATATCAGTATGTTTGAACGTTCTATACAAAATATAGCGAGTTGAAATTTAAGGTTTGTTGGAAAATGTGTATATTTTTGACGTTCATTGAAATCCAGGCTTACACTTGAGTGGTTAAATGTTAAAAGGGTAAAAAACAAAATGATTGTACCGGGAGATCGAATGTCCAATTAACTTTGTTAACCGTTCAGTTTTGTCGTTGCTACTTCATCTCTTTTGGCAAGTTGAAAAATCTATTTCCACATATAATAATCAACACATTTCTCCATCTTCGATTTAGAGAGCGCTAGCGTTTCTCTCGATTGGCCCTATGGCTTCCACGCCAACGTGAGGCTATGAGAAGGAGAAGAAAAATGCTCGCTAACAAGATATAAAAAAAAACAATAGCGCACTCTAGAATTGGTCATGCAATCAGAGGACATTTATTGACATTTTAACAAACCAAATATGGAAACTCAACGTAAACAACATAAGATCACTGTCTCAGAGTTAACACCGAAACAAAATACGGCAAAAACGAGCGCTCGAAAAATAATATACATAATGATTTGCATGGGACGGGAATCGTCATTTTAAAATACGTTTCTCCTATCCATTTGCATCTTTGCTAAAGAAAAGTCTACCGAATTTAAGTTGGGCAATCATCTTTTCATCGTTGGCAAGTTTATCCAGTATTGTCTTCAATTCTGAAAAGCTTGGTCTGGCATTTGGGTCCGCGCTCCAGCAACTCCGCATGATAGCGTATCTGTAAATGTCAGTTGTTAAATGCTGTAACGGGCAACATCTTCAAAACAATGGACTTGGAAACGCCAATAGAATGCATGCAATATATGTCGTTGAATTTTTTGAGTTTTGTCCTAATTTTGGTCGCCGGTAAATGGATAAAATATATCTGTCTGACGAGTCAACACAATTTTACCAACAGAGAGGAGGGACAGTAGTGCAAAATAATTATAAAATTACTGTAAATGCGCTATTGATTAGGAAATCCATAAACGGGTGACAAAATGTCTAAGTTCCACGGTCAGTTACCGTCATTAAATGCCAGAAATCATGTCTTTCCGTAGGGTAAAACACTCAACAACTGAATATGCTTACAGGTCTTTGTCGCCCTGCAGTGGTTTTGGCATTCGATACCCTTTTCTCAATGATGATTTTACTTCCATATTAGAAAGATCTGGATACGGTTTGTTTCCTAAAAAGGGTATACATACACACAGTTAAGTAAAATGAACTAAACAAAATAAAAATAAATAAGGAACAAATGCTTTTAGTAGACAATCGACTAAGTGTTTCTTGTCGTATATACTGAATTTTAAAGAGGGATACCTTTTAAAGAGATCACGATATCGTCCGCTGATAATGAGAAACGTAAACCGCACTGATTCAGCTTAAGCTTAACTCAATCGATGGAAAACGTACAAAGTGTTCATACCCAGAGTAGCAATTTCCCAAAGTAAGATACCAAATGACCATACGTTACTCTTTGCTGTAAACCCAGTTCCATCCATTGTTTCTGGAGACAACCATCGAATCGGTAATCGACCCTGGAAAATAAGAAGAGGTAGAGTGTTATAACCTAAGTTTGTAGAACCAGATTTATTCTTTTTGCCTTCATACAACTAACAATAATGCTGAAACTTATTATAACATGCTAAAGAGAAATGTATGTTTAATGCTAATGAATTATAAATGCGGTTTGAAGATCACAAAAGAGTCATAACTCTAATCATATATTTATATGTTCACCTAACACATTTTCATTTAAAATACCAATCAGTCGAATAAACACGCCAAGCCTTCAAATTTCGAAAGAGAAGTAAGGATAATTTCGTGCATTTCGGGGCGATACATCCTTGAATGAATTATTTATTTAACCAGATAAAGGAACAATTACAAGAAAAATGTCACAGTGAAAGTGTGACATTATCCACATCAAGAAAGCTATATCTATGGTTCAAACTTCATTTTTACCCTTTGCCACGGAAATGTCTTATAAAACGCAAGCCCACATTAATTACAAAAATTGAAGACAGGTTGATATCTTGAATAACATGATTGCTTGCAATGATTCGTGGTGATTGATATGATCGGCAAGCAGTGGCGCCAAGTTAGTTACATGGTAAGAACGAGAATCACATTTATTTAACCTTTAAAAGCAGTGTGATGTTTTGCAGGACAGTGCGATAAAGCGGGGTAAACTTGTATCTCTAAAAGGAATTACACACGCCGAATTAGCTAAAAATATGGACAAATATAATAATACAAAAGATGTTTAAAATTACCTTCGTCTTGCGCCGATATTGGCTTTCATCAACGACGGTACTGGCTAGTCCAAACCCTGTGATTTTACAAACGCCGCGTTCGTTCACCAGAATATTGCGAGTTGCAAGGTCTCGGTGTATGCACTGCAATAATAGATAAACAAATGCATACAAATCGAAAATGATAGTAATTTCGTCATTCATTGTCTTCCTAAGGGGAACATTTAACCTCTTACTTGAACTTTATTCTCGTAAAAAAATAATAAGTAAGCTTAATTACCTTTGATGAAATAAACTCCATACCACAGGCAATTTGGTGAGAATATTTCAAGATGTCAGCATTTGTAGATGTCAATTTTCCATCTTTAAAATCTTTGTTGATGGCTCTATAGATATCTCTGAGTACCCGCAGATGCGTTTGTAAGTTTCCCCGTTCCATATATTCTAAAATTATGTAATATGGCTCTGAATCGAAAATATTACTGATTGTTAGAGGAAGTATGATTAAAAGTGATATTTATCACACGGTCGTGCAATAGAGAGAAAATTATTAAGCAAAGTGTTATAAAAAGGAAATAACAATCGTCTAAAGCTTGAGGGGACAGTCTGGAATACGAGCAAACAAACGCCCAACGAAAACAAATAATAGGTAAACTTAGCAATGACACCATAAACAAGAAAACCCTCTACAAAATAGATAAACAAATAAATAAATGAATAAATAAATAAATAAATAAATAAATAAATAAATAAATAAACCTGTGATAGCAATATGAACCTTAAGATATCAGGCAGGTTCATACCTACCTGTCTCACAACAACAACCAAGCATCGACACAACATGTTCATTGCTACCAATTGACTTCATGAAATCCATTACAACTTCGCCGATGCTAACTAGCCATGTATGCAACCCCGAAATTTCGGGGTTAGTTAATATGCTAAGCCGGTCGGAAGGTGTGAATCACGTACACATCGATAATACCAAAATCAAACGACTCGAACAGCATTTGCATGCAAGGCATTGTGTGGAAACCGCGACTATTTCTCCTGTAAAGTTTGATTGAATTTTATTTTCGTCACAGTCCCTCTACAAGGGACTATGGTTTCGTGGTATTTTCGAACTCTGACACCACATGGCAATTGCGATGCGACATCGGTACAAAAGAACTGAAAAGACGCTTCATTGTACTAACACCTATAGCACAAAAGCTGAAAATGGTCGAACGACGTAAGCACGGTCACTCAACAAAGGCGAGTGGAATGACCGTGGCGTGCAGACTTCGCTCGACTTCTATAGCTTGTAGACTTGACTGCCACTAAAGTTCATATTTCACAAGTATAACTCCTACTTTCTTTCGGTCCGTACTTATGACGACATAGCGGCAGCTGTATACCTTACCTCATCCCACCTCACAAGAAAAAACAGAGACAATGTCTATGTATTCGACTCGAGTGCATTGCATGCTGATGTAGCCTCGCCAGTCACAATCGTTTTATCAAACATTTTGAATCAGACAAGGACTTCCGTCAGAAGAAAATCGTAATGAAAATTTGTACCATTCTTGAGGTTGCTAATTCAGCAAACAACACAGGCGATAATTGTGATTGTTTCACAGTCTTCAAACGCTCCCAGCAGAACATTTACATCAAGCAGTGGAGAACGAATTCAATTTTAAATAGCCAAGTGCAGGTAAAGCTACATCCGAATCAAAAAATATGAAAATACAAAATTGAGAGTCCCTTGATGACGCCGATTTTTTTTTATGCCGGTGATATTGAGGGGGCCGCGGACCTCGAACGGAATGATGTTAAGTTACAGTCGTAGATAAAGGTATTCAGTTCGGACTTTGATTTACTTGAATTTGTGATGATTCGGACTCAGTATTTGCTGCATCAAAGGGTGTAAAGTGTAAGATGAACGCTCATGACTACGGTTAAACCACGGTGACTTCACCATACTAGTAATTTTGAATCCTATCTGCGGACGGCAGTGGATCACGTGGTCCATGCTGCTTATCTCTCGCCAAATGCCCTTGGCGAAAGGTTAGATCGATATCATGTTTTGTCTAAATAATGCATCAAAACATTGCAAAATTTGTTGAAACAACATTTGATGGACATTCATGATGGATTCATGGAGCATGAAATGGTAGTGATTCGCATGCTTTTTACAGAACTCGCTGACGTTGTTAGCCTTTTCTATTCAAGTTAGATAAACATAATTATGCCAGCATAAGCCGCATAAACGCTAGAAGCGAGGACTGCGTTCCTTTTTGAACAGAGCTTACAAACTGCATTTTACCGGTGGTACACATTATGTTTGAAAAGTCCCCCTAAGATAAAAACACAGTGAGAGTGACAGTCACTGAAGGAAGACAGTTTTCACGAAAACAAGGATATCTCTCACTGCGAGTTGTCGTTGAAAGGCAACCAACGCCAATATCGTAATCCCCATCCTATGTTACTGCAGACATGCCTTCAAAATGACCCAGATGAAACAGTTTTGTGGCTATCGCTGAATTTTTTTAAAGGGATATATATATATGTGTGTGTGTCACTTTAAAATCTTATCATTTAACGGCCAAAACAGTGACCATGAAATTATTCCGCATAAATGTTGGCATTTTAGTCCTGTTTGTGTAGCGTAGCCTCCGTCGATTTTAAATTTCACTGAACTAACGCGGCGAACAATGATTGCTTCCTTGCTCCCTGTTTCTCTTCGTCTCTTTGTCCATCTACATGTATCTTCTCTGTCTGATCACAGTCCCTCTGTGGATAGAGGGACTGTGGTCTGATCAAAGGGTCCTCAGGCTCCGATGATGATGATGTTGTTGTTTTTATTATTGTTGTTGTTGTTGTTGATAGTATTTGCAGAAAAGAACAAAGTATGCGCTGCGAAATTCAATACAGCCTAACTATACATGTGCGTTGCAGCCTAACTATACTATGCGTTGCAAATTCAATACAGCCTAACTATACATGTGCGTTGTTGCCTAACTATACATGTGCGTTGCAAATTCAATACAGCCTAAATTTGCAACGCACATGTATAGTTAGGCAACAACGCACATGTATAGTTAGGCTGTATTGAATTTCGCAGCGCATACTTTGTTCTTTTCTGCAAATACTATCAACAACAACAACAACAATAATAAAAACAACAACATCATCATCATCGGAGCCTGAGGACCCTTTGGTCTGATCTTCATTCACAGTCGCTGTCACAAAGATTATCTATCCACCCACATGATCTATCTATCTAGCCATTTGTCTGTCTGTTTTTTTATTTATGCTAAATGCTAATGGAAAATACTGGTCGAGAAGTTTTATAGCTTGTTCCTTTGTGAAAATTACACTTTACAATCACTGGAAGAAGCTGGATTGCGAAATGAATTGCCCGGTCAACTTCCGTTGTCGGACAAAGACGATCTCGTTTGTGTGAAACAGAGGACGAGGCGACATTTCACTTTTATATGATATCCGATATTTACGGCTACTAGACTATACAATATCGTAATTAGATTGGCTTAGCCAGATCTATAAAGGGCTGAAATCTCCGATATATATTGGATATTTACGCGCGATTTCACTGAATCTAGTAATGTCCAGTATCGAAGCTAGAGTCAGTCCTTGGAAGTCGGGTTTGGCCAGAACTGTGAGGCGGTGAAATCTCCGATATATAGCGGATATTGACGCGCCACTTTACTGAATCTAGTATCGTCTAGTATCGAAGCTAGAGTCAGTCCTTGGAAGTCGGGTTTGACCAGAACTCTGAGATGGTGCAATCTCCGATATATATCGGATATTTACTTGCGATTTGACTGAATCTAGTACCGTCTAGATCGATATTAGAGTCACCAAATCGCCGATAAATATCGGAGATTTCACAGATCCGGTGTGCCGAGGCACAGGACAAGTCATTCTAGTATCGTCTAGTATCGATATTAGAGTCCCCAAATCGGCGAAAAATATCGGATATATATCGGAGATTTCACAGATCCAGCGTGCCGTGGCACAAGGCAAGTCATGCAAGTATCATCTAGTATCGATATTAGAGTCCCCAAATCGCCGATAAATATCGGGTAAATATCGGATATTTGAAACTTTGAAAAATTGAAATAATCTGCCACGTAGTCGTTTTCGGGGCAAGGATATGGCGAACAGTAGGACGCTCGTTAGCTTCATTGCTTGTCAACAAACAGAGGGTATGCAGGATCAAAATGTCAGAAAATAAAATCTTCCGGGGATGTTACTTTACTACATTGCCAGTTATTGATGCTATGCTCGGGTCTATGGCTCGGAGAAGTGTTTTAGCATTCACAGAAGGTCGATCGACACTCTTTAGCAACAGTAAAATTGCGCACATGCAGACGTCACTGATATGAAAACTTGGCTTTAACTAATGTTTTACGGCTGAGAAGTGAGCCTTCACGATAAGTGCAGATATAATGTGATTTCAAAAAAACGGAAAAAAGTCCATGGAAATTTGCGGTGAAAATTTTCTTCTGTAGTACTATTTGATGCGGACCATCGCTGGTGCAGTCAGCCAAAAATAAAGTCGTAGTCTTACACCATGGAGCTAGAAACGGATCTGGCTCCATGCTTACACCGATACGTTGTACCGCTGTATAAACCACTGATGATTTATACACGTCTAGGTATACATAATCAGGTGCCAATGTACTCTTGCATTGCACGGCCAAAACCGGTATCGATTTATCAACGCGTGACAGTCCCTCCTCCAAGCAAGAGACGTCCTTTTCAGGCTCCCTGGGTCAACCCGTGGGGGTAAGGGTCAGCCATAGTCCGTATCGTGTTGAGGACTTGAGGGTGAGCATATCAAGGTCCGCATTGCCATAATGTTGGCCAGAAAATTCATCGTCGATAATCCCCTCATTAACTAATACTGAGAGCAAACTAACTTCATTTACACTTCGCCGCGAAATGCATACAGGTGGCGCTTTTCGCATCTGATTAACAGGCGTTAATAGGTGTCAAGTTAGCATCGGGGAAGTTGTAATGTATTTCCTGCAGGAAGCTCTTCTTATCCGCTGCAACAGCATCTTTTGATGAAATACGAATAAGACATTTTACATCAAATCGAATTTGTCCCTTTGGTTGATGCATTTACAACCCGTTTATGCGTGCGTCTCTTTTTGCCGGGACATTTTAAATTTGTTAGTAATACAAATTCGCTTTGATGACAGTGAAATTGATATAAGAACAAGTAATTCTTTAGAATGTAAATTTATCGAAATTTGCAATCTCTACCGATGGTAAATGTTGCCGTTAGGTTAGTTTCTTTATCTCTCATGACGATATCATACAATATATACCTTTAATTGTTTTTATTGCAACAATTGTCGTTCCTTCTTTACCAGCGATGTTCCAAGCTTCCGCTTTGACAACTTTACCAAAGCAACCCTCATAAAGAACCTCTCGTAGACTGAGAAATTCGCGAGAGATTTCAAGGTGGTGTAACTTTCCTAGTTCTAGATAATCTGGTTGGCTCTTTAAATGTGGCAATAGCGGCGCATACGTGCATTCTCTGTCCTGCGCAAGATAAAACGTTATCATTGTGATTAAATAAGAGTAACTGTTGTATTGAAATAAGCGAACAATTGAGTAAAATCGATGTTGAGTTGAAAATTACGTTTATGCACGGTTTTCTACAAATGTCAGATTTGTATCCCATCATACTTCCTATAGTCCGGTCTCCTACTTTATCTGTTTCCGAGGTTTCCTTCGATGTGCACTGAGATGTCATCTCTGTTTGACGAAAAAAAGATGAAAAATTATTATATCTTTATATCAGTATCGTGTGACATTGGAAATAGTGACAGAGTGCTTAATCTGACTCACAGAAAAAAGCCATTATTACCTGCATACAGTTCCATGTATGATTTATTTGAACTTCCGTCTTTTCCAAGGCTACCGTTCACAATTGTTGATTCAAGTTTGATACAGCATCGATATGGAAAAGCAAATGATAAAAAAGTTAATCTCTATCCATATTGAGCATACGAAACTATTTTGTTACTATTAACAAACATTTGAGGAAATGAAAGTGGATAATACTTTGCAGGGACAATTATTGTTGATATTGTGTTTTTGTAAAGAGTATATTATTAGAACAGCAACTCATACATGATGACATTGCGTATTTTTCAAACATAACAAACCCATTAAATATAAGATTTGAACAAATGTTATCTTGGTCTGCCTGTCACTATTGTCGGTTAAGTTACAGTTAATAAATGCTATCACTTTCATTCTTTGTTATACTTTGTCGGAGTTATAATTGGTTTTTATGATTAAGACATGCTGTCTGTTGAAATCCAACTTAGGTTTACGATGTTTGCTTTTATTTTTTTACCGTCGCTAAATTCGACTGAGGGTTCAGGTTCAGAGATTTGTTTGTGGTCTGATGAAGACAGTCACTACAGAGCGTTGCTGTGTGTTGTCTTGTTTACCTCAAATTAGAATAAAGTACTAGGGCTACATACTGTTGCATTGACTGTTATTTACAGATCTTCTTTAGTTACCCTACATTATTGTATAAAAGGCCGGTGGCCTAAAATTCTGAATAAACCATGCTGAACAATAATTTTATGTCTTTCACCCTGTTTACCATGCAAACAATTAGTTTACATGTTTGATATCTAATGCAAGTTTCAGACCACTCCTCTAAAAAATCATCCAAGGTCTTTCTTATTTCAGTCATGTTATTCAAAGTACTAGCGTAAATCAGAGGAGGTCGTCAGACTATTCTAGACCCATTGTTTGGGCGTATCATTTTATTATTTAGACGATATTGATGATTTTACCTACGGAAACCATTACATTGGTTATAGAAGGCTAGATTTAACTGTTGCATTCACTGTAAGTATTTATTGCATAAATTATAATACAGCATTAACGTTTACCTTGCAGTAGAATTATCTGAAAGAATGAAAGAAAATAAAAAACACAGTAACGATTTAATGCAATGCTTTCTATGACAAAATGTAAAATAGTAAAAGAACACATACTCTTTATGTCTTCTTTCAGGTGATTTGATCACAACAGCTACTTATCTTGTTCATGAAATGTCTTCTTAGTTTTTGTTATAACTTATTTGATAGGTATCGCGGTTTTCCTTCCCTTTGAGATCGTGAAATGATTAGAAAAGCAATGCGTCTTCAATTTAGAAGTTCCTGTTCTAAAGTGATTTAACTTGAAAGACGTCGGTTTTCTTTTCACAATAAATATAATGACATGTGCTTTTTCTTGGAATGACATTAATTAAAGTCCAACTGCTATGTCCAGTTCATTTTGGCATTGTGTACGCTTTTGAAAATCTTAATCTTAATAATTATGTTCACTGATAAAACTGTAATTTATACGATCTATCAGGATATATAGTAATTAACAATAGCTTGGTATCAGTCAAGTGATCAGTCACCCTTCTTGCAGAAATCAATGAATAACATGAATTCACTTTTTCATCGAACTTGTATTGAGAATAGTGTAAACGTATGGGATTATTGGTTTTTTTGATAAAGCTCAAAATTATTAGCCTCAGTCAAATATAATCATTCTTTTAATTTAATGTTTTCTCACATTTGCTCAACTTGTTGCGGATAAGTGGTCGATAAAAAACGATCAGGACAACAAGTAGTATTACAAACTCTGCAGCTCCAGCCACACCAAGTGCAATCACGAGGTTTGCGGATAAATCTGAGGGGATCTCGGGGTGTGCAGATGAATCTGAGGGGGAAAGAACATTCATATTAGTGAGGACGTATAACATATGTATAAATATACTGATATGATTGTTGACCTAGCTGTTAAAGGTCCGTGAAAGTACTTGCACCTGTTGATAGAGAATGAGGTGCAAGATCGATTGTTTATCAATTCAGTATGAGTAGAGTTGTTGACATTAGAAAACTGATAAAACGTTCTTGTTAGAGAAGACAGGACATCATATAAAGGGTGGAAGAAAACAATAGAAACTTGATAAAACGCTGTACTCGGTAACACTTTAGGGTAACGCGTTAGGCAGCATTGACATTCAAATGAATACTTTGCCTTCTTTTACTAATCCAACAGTATATCTTGCTATTGGTGGTATGCCATTGTCTGCTTGACATGTGTATATCCCAAAATAGCACCCATCTTTGATGGTGATGGTCACTTTATTCCTTAGAGTGTCGTTTTCAACATCTTCATTTAACATCGTGTTATTCCGAGGGTCATGCCATGTTATCACTGCTTCCGGAAAACTGTCCACGGTACACTCAAGGTCAACAGTATCACCTATTTCTGCTGAGACTTTCGTACTGGCAATGTGAATTTTGGGGGAATCTGAAAGAGGAAGTGTATGACATTGAAATTTGAGACACAGCATTGCATCTTTATAATTCGAATTGAAATGTAAAGTTTTCCTTAGAAATACCAATAGTGTTGACAGAAAAATGTGACTACCACTCATTGGCCAGTTGAACAATGATAAAGGACAAACAAAACATCAACAACAGGCGTACTGAATCACATGAAGACATAGAGGCAGTGGAGTATAATGGTATGTTTTGATATCAAATCACAAGGACAATATTAAGTAATTAAATATAACTCTACCAAATGCATGTGTTAATTAATTAATGCCGAGCGCGACGACAGATTAAATATCGTCTGCTTGTACACTTCGCTGAAAAGTGCATTATACCAAAACAACCTTACTCTAAACGCCTATAACGAGTTTCACTTACTAGAGTGTGCAATTATAATTAGTCTTACCAAGATCAAACATCAAAAGCACGCAATTAACACAAGTAAAGATAACATTATACCGTAGAGAATGTGTACAGCGATTCAGCGTGGCCATAATAGTGTCCTCTGACGTGTTATTTTATTATACTACAAAGTATAACTGGGAGAGACATACTTATGATTTGAAGTCGCTTGGCAAGATTTTCGACCATGTTGGCGAGACGGTAATAAAACAATATAACGTATTCAATTACCTTCCATGTGTTTTATTTTTTATTATATTAGTTACATTTGCATCTTCAAATCAATTCACATGGAGTTAACAATAATAATATAATCACTTTAAAATGTTGGCAACTCTAGCAATAAATAACAACAACAATAACAAACATGGCAGATTTCCCCACTCAGATTTAGACGTGGTGGTTATGGCCTATTTGGGCCACATCGGCCATACCGACCACGTCTATTAAAATTAATGAGTTTACTTTTCGTGTTTTTGCACACATTTATATCGATGGGAAATCCCGAGAATGGTTATTACATCAGGTTGACAACCCCCACATGTAGGCAGTAAACTAAGATTACTCTTTGCATGGAGCTAGCACCGTGCTCTTTGTAAGACAGTTGCGATTCCTAATAAAGCGAGACAAATTTGTTGGTTTCACTTGTTTCCCTACAATTACATAGCTAATGTTCATCAAACAGGGAAAACTATGCAGACCTAGCAAAGCCGATTGACAATCGAAACACAGTGAGCATGTGATGACCATAACGTTAAACAGTGCATGCTGTACCTCTGGAGGTACTAGCTCCACTCCTGTCTCCATTACTAATCATGGAGGTAAAAGAGAACTTGGTTTACCTCCATAGACTGACGTATGCGTGACGTAAAAATAAAATCACGGAGGTTACTATTAAAGTAATTTCTGTCACGGTATCAACCAATGCCCGATGGTAAGCTTTTAGCCCTACGGCATATTTGAGTCAAGAGTGATCAGCTATGACTACGCCGTAACCGTATTATAGCCTTGCCATGCAGAGCGGAGTAGCACATGTGTAGACGCCAAAGAAGTTGCCGAGGGCCTTCCTTTATTGTACATGTGGTCTTGAGTCATTGCAAACTTTGCAGCAACCTAAGTCTGTGTATTGTATTATTTTTCTCCACGGTGTTTCCCTCTATTGTGGTGCAGGGTAACATATTGAACAGAACAAAGGTCACAAAGGTCAACACAGCATCGTACCTATGATGCTTCAGAAAGTAAAAAGAAATGTTTTCTCGATAGAGAGGGTTGAATGCATACAATTAGCATCTACTTACTATTAGTGTAAGATGCCAGGTATAATGATATTCAAATATGCAGATAACATTAATGAGCATTGTTTCGGTATTACTATTCTATGCTAATGACTCTTAATCAATGTGGAATATTCATGTACCTCGGATCTTGCATTGTATACCTACTTAAAGCTTGTTGCAACTTTTTAGAGAACACAAACTGACCCTGAAGCATTTCTTCTGTGGGCTCAGACCTTGTCCGTGATCACGGTCCCTCCACAAAACCGTGCCATGATGTAGGGGACATCTTAGTTTTTTACTCCATGGATCTACTATATGGATTGATGGACTGAACTGATATGACCGTCAGCAACTAAAACAAGTTGATGTCGATTTTATGCAGATCTAGCACCCTCCCCCCGCCCATCCCCGACTTCTCTCTATTCTCGTCGCGAAAAGTCCATTTTTTGGCGTGACAATTGAGTCATAATTTATCGTGTCATATAACGGTGAAAATATATGACCGAAGTTCGGATTTTTAGACTGCTATACTGTGCAGTACACATGATATATTCAACGTTTCACTGTAGATAAAAGTTCAGTTCTAATCATGGTCTCCCCACAAGACCGTGATTCTAATGTATGTCACACGATTTATCTATCGTTTGCTGACTTATGGCGTCTGATCTAAATCCATCCATATGTTCGAACCCAGTGAGGAGGAACTCAGCAAGGCGTCTCAAACGAAACTTTGTAGTAGTTTAACAGCTTTTTTGTAGTTTAGGCAACAGGATGCCTGACTGGTTCATAGCCAAGGGGTAAATAAAAATGCTCAGAACAGCCATTTTATCCGATCACATACGCGCTTAGTAAAAGGTGTCAAAATATTGGGCTGATCTAACAAATGTTGATAAACATCGAGACCAGTAGTATTAGTGCATGTGTTATAATCGTAAGCAGGCCAGATTCTTTGTGGGGAAAAGGTGGAACTAAGAAGTTGTGTTGTATCCCTGAGCAAGGCACTTTACTCATCAGTGCTCCATCGGGGTTAATCAGTTATGCGCGCCTCATCCTTTAATTAGGCTGTCGCCCGTTGGATGATGGACTAAAATAGTAATAACAGACAGGCAACAGTGTTGGAAGACCAAGGTCAACTACTTCAAAATAAGTTGACTGGCTGCAAGCCAAAATTTGCAACTCAGGTCAGACCAATTAAAGAGCAAGGTAGTAGTATATATTTGGCGTAGAGGAAGAAGAAAGAAAAAATTGACGCTAGTTTGAGGTTTGGGTGAGAGGTTGGGGAACGCTCGAAGGCTAAGTCTAGCAATGGGGAGCGGTAAACATTCAACTACGCGGCGTCAGGGGCCTTTCGATATCTTCATGCAATATGATGACCTATGCAAATAAGTCATGTGACTCTGAACAGCCTCTTTTTCAGTTACGGGGTTCCTTTTATCTGCTGCTTCGCGCATAAAAAAAGGTGAGTGAGTACTTTTACCGATGACGATAGGTGTAAAGTCATCTTCCATAGTGTATACATGTATTTGTGTTGAGGATAGGTCAGGGTCATCTTCCATATATTGTACAGGTTTACTGCACTGCAACAATTAAATACCCAAGGGTAGCCTCGTTCAACGATATCCCACACTGTCGTGAACCCGCCAAATTTAAAATACAATAAAACACGTATTATTGCACTCTTTAATGCTGGCTACTGTAGCAATAAACAAAAAAAAAATAAGTAATATTTATAAGAGACAGACACACAGTGTTGGGTTAAGGTCAACTACTGCTAAACGAAATGCTTCATATACTATCAGTATATTCATATATTGAGGTATATGAAACACAACATTAATTGTGCACGTAACGTAAAATATTGCAAGTGGAACGTTTCAATACATTGATATAAGTAGTGTATATCTTTCCAGATGAAGGGTATACGTAATGCAGATATTTGCACACAACGTGTACACTGTACTTATGCATTTTATTAGTATACGTACGTTTATACTTAACGCATTTGACAAATGTACAGAGTCAGTATATGTGTATATATTGTTGTATATCAAGCATTTTGCCCGGTGTACTTTAGTACAAGTTGACAGGCTGTAAGCTAACGTCCGCCAAAAAATTCCCCCAACACTGTCTGATTAATACGGGGGGGGATCCATACATTAAGGGCAAATATGGTCCCGCCTCGGCGGGATAATTGTCCGGTAGGGTTAAAGCCACAGTCAGTAAGAATGAGTTTGAGTGTTCTTGTAAATTTCATGAGTGTGAGGACCAGAGAGTTGTTGCAGCGGCTTTCAATGGCAATAGATTAACAGATGGTCTCTGGCGTGATGTGTAGGGGAGAGACCCATCATGTTAATAAGGTCGCGAAATTGACAGAGAGGGGAGTTCTCAATAAGAGGGAGAGGCAGTACGAATGACCGCATATGCTGCTTTGTTTGCACTTTGAAATTTCGCGGTCCAGTTCCTCGAGTGAGTGCTGGTATAGAGGCCCTTTGGTAACAAAGATTAGGAAACGTTGGTCACATGATAATGCCAGTTGCGTAATGGGTGAAATGCATGAGTGCGGAGAATGTCCACGGCCTTGAAGTAATGTTTATCTTCGTGTAAGCGTGATAGCGAGGCAACAAGATTATATTTAGTGTTGAAGTATCTCGCATAGCGAGATGAACAACTCTTATTACTTAAATATTTGATGTATAGAAAGTCTTGTCAGTGAAAGTATTTAACAATTACTTGTAGACTACAAATGCCATGAAAAGTGAAATTGTATTTTCGGGTGAAATTCCAATATCATAATTTTTGTCCATATCTGAAATTACAAATAGCTAATATTTGATCAGGTATATTTGTATCAACTGTCAAACACTTATAAAAACACAGACTAAGTTATTTTAGCTTTGTAAAAAGATATCCAAGGTTTTCTCATAGACTGTAATGTATTGTATTGTAACTAACCTTTCGCTGAAATTCAAATATACAATTTCTTGCACACACAAATCAACTTTTAACCATTCTAGTCTAATCATGCATGTACTTTTAAATTAATTATCGAATGTCTATAAATTCAAAGATTTACCTTGTACTGTATTGGAATAAATAGTTTATTCATAGACTACCATGTATTGTGAGTATACGTCTCGGAGACATTCAAAAGACAGTTTCTTGCGCACGCATCCATTTGTAACCACTATTGTCTAATCAAGTACATTGAGATAAATTATCAAACGTCTATTGTTATGTAAGTCATTTACCCCCTCACTCATGACCCTTTCATTAGTCTAGAACATCTTCAATGTCACTGTCCTTCACGACCTCACGACCTTGAATTCAATCACTTATTTTCGTAATGTTCTGGAAACTTAATTAGTCGTGCAAGAGAGATAATGTTAGAGTAGTAATTAGCATGTCAAGGGAAGTTTTAGATTGTTAATATATACTCTTATATAACCACATGAGTAAAAATATGGCACCGGCACGGCTTGCAGTCAGACATTTTGGGATTGTGTCTCTTGCGTGTTACTTCAAGTCTTTGGAAACTCGAGCAGTATTAATTTCAAGACTATCTTCACTGCCTCGCTGGATCTATACTGTGGACTTTGTGCAATTTCAAGCCTGTAAGCAAACCAAAGAACTGTTCATTCATCTGACTGACTGATACAACTATGAGACTGGAGCTTTGCCGTCCCAGCTGTGATAAGTAGCCTGTATACTTTTACAGTTTGTATTCTATCCCTTGACGAAGTGATTAGTTTTATTTTCGTAATAAATGTCGTTTTATACGGAAATTGCTGAGTTTGCCTTTTGTTCGGTTTCTCCTACGTAACACTATAAATACAGAAATTTAGCTAGTTTTGTATTGGAAAAAAAATATTCAAAGTTTTCCCATAGACTACCATGTGCAGTGAATCCACATTTAAGTTAAATTCCAAGATCCACCACTTGCACCTACATTCATTTGCAACCACCCTTGTTTAATCAAGAAATTAAAATGAATTACAAAATGTCTATAAATACACAAATTTAGCTTATTTTGTCAAGGGAATAAATATTCATGGTTTCCTCATATAGTTGATGAACAATTTTAGTGAAATTCCGAAATCAAATTTATTGTATACAAAAGATGCACCTGTGACCATTATATCTTATCAAATACAATTATACAACGTCTGTATAAAAAAATATAGCAAGTTTTAATGGGAAGGAAATTATTCACTTTTATCATTGACACCCATGTATAGCGGATAAACATTTTTAGTGAAATTCCAAAGTCACATTTTATTACATATACCAGTTATAACAACCCTATTCCAATTAAGTACATTGGTATCAATTATCAAATGTCTATAAATGCATTTTAAACGTATAACATAGCTTTCTCATAGACTACCATGTATCGCTTGACAAAATGCTTGATATACGTTCAGTATATGACGTATATGGAACACAATATTAATAGTCGCGCCAGCGGCTTACTGACTACGCATGCGCGTATTCATAATATACTATGCGAGTAACCGGAAGTGTACCCTTCTTTCGTTGGCGCCGCCATGTTTTTTGAGTGCTCTTAAATAAAAAAATCCAAAACGTGCTCTCTATTATTTTATAACATGTCATTAATAAAATATATCTTTTTATTAGCGAGTAATTATTATTATCCACCCTGTCGCTGATACAACATTTCTTATCACGCCTAAAAATTAACAGAAGAGAGAAAACTGTCGTGCAATGAACGAGAACATTCGCAAAGAATGCTGGGATTTAATCTTAGAGCGGCGCCCTCTGTGTCAATAACTATGTGCAAAATTTACCCGTTTTTAGAAGTAACGCTGGTTTTCAGCTTACAATATCGGAAGTTTGGCGGTACAGTTACTATTGCAAAGTTAATGATGGCACAATACGTCCCTTGTATAACACAATAGATAGTAATCATGGTAAAAATTGCAAATTTATGTCAAACGTTTTACACATAACAGAAAATCTTTACCTACAGGGTCTGACATCGTATACGTGAACTGTCATCAGGGGGTAAACCGGTCATACTTGTACAAACGTATATAGAAAGTAACAATTAATTCTATTTTATTCTTAATGATTACTAATCATGAATCGATACAAATAACATTTTTAATCTCAACGCCTGGCGCGACACCAAGGGCTGAGCCCTATATAATATTAGCATTCGTATCGCATATCTACGAATATGGAACATTTCAATACGTTGATATGCGAGGCGTATATCTGTGCAGAGCATGAGGTGACGTAATGCAGATCTTTGCACACCAAGTGTACACTGTAGTTTTGCATTTCATTAGTATACGTATGTGTATACTTAACGTATTTGACACATGTACAGAATCAGTATATGACTAAATATTGTTGTCTATCAAGCATTTTGTCCAGTGCATAGCGAATCATTATTATCAACAGCTGATAATCAATTATATCCATTTATCTAAGTTTTGCACACACGCATGCATTGGAGGTCTACTGACACACTTTCCATTAGCAAGAATACTTGCCCCAAGGCGGAATTATATCACAACGAGACGGTCACTATCATCCGTTTTGTAATCATTATCATATCAATACATCGTAAAGCAAGCATGGTCGACTTCTAATGGTTTAGCCTGTAATAGCGAAATTTCCTAACATAAGCTGTCAACACCAGAGTAAATGTATAATAATGGGGTTACTAAACGAATTTTAAATGTAGGTATTTGGCTGATTTGACCTGTCTTCCAAGTTCCGGAATGTCCAAATGATCACATCAGCCAGAAATACCCACATTTAATGTAGGGCCTTATGTCGTCAACAGTCAACTAACTCGTAAATTTCATTGACATTTTCTTTTTTATCACATGAATGACCCGAATCGCCACCTGTGTGACGTAGAACAGGACGGATAAAAAAACCCGAATTTACGCTCTTCTACATCATCAATCTGAACTTTTTCCTGAACTAGAACCGTTCACATACGCAAGTCGTAACGCTCTCTGTGCTGCTTGTGACGGTCGATCTTACGCAGAGTTTATTAGCCTGAATGATAATGTCCCAGTCTGTTTTACGTTTGACATTTTTTTTTAGAATTATCACAATTCAAGAACGAGCCCGGATCATCGACGCAGACATGCAAAGATTCCCTGGCACAAACGCTGTAGGTTCGAAATCATTACCATTTGAAAAGATACCTTACTTGAGGTGTGAACATATTGTCAATCGGTGATTGCTCTACAAATATCACTGGTGATGTCATATTCACAAACATTGTTATCTTTTTTCCTGCTTGATCGGTAGTTTATTTACTCTCTGGGGAGTCATAAGCCATTTATTCGCTAACGCGGAAGTTTTCCGCTTTCAGGGGATTAGTCTGTACATGGTTTGTGCAGACCAATCCTCTCATGGAATAGGAAGGCGCAAATCCTGTTCTTCTTGGATTTCTATTTGAACTGATGTTCTATAGTTTATTTGTTTCTTATAATGTAACGTAATCTCATGATGCGAATAAATTTTTTAATGTCTCGAACAAAGATTCTTTTCTGTCCTAGCATTTTTGAGTGGGAATAAAATTTGAAGCCTTTGTTTAATGCTCTGATTTCAACGTTTGCTACGGTATGATCTGTAAGATTTTTTTATGAATCTGAGATTATTTCTCGGTTTTTGATTTTGTTTGACCTTTCATTTGCTTCTACGGTTTATATTTTTTTTAAAGATTTTGACTTATAACTTCTTGGTTTGAGAAACCTTTTTGGTTCATTGAATTTCTGTTTTATGTCCTGGTGTGTGTGATGACGGTAACATGGTGTTGTTTTAACGGTAGTTCTCTTTTCGGAAGATGTGGTGGCCTTTAATAAGGCCGTTTGGTTTTATGAGAAATGAAACTTTTATTTTTCTTGTCTTCGGAAGCTAGCTCAGCTTGCTTTCATGCAAATTCCGCTAATTTTGTGAAATGCTCCTTTGCCTTTCCTTTCTCGCCTGATTTTGCTTTTTGGTCGATTTTCTCGTTTTTGGCCCTGATTTGGGTGCTTATTTTTCTTTTCGTGTTTAGCTTTGTGAATTTGCAAGTATTCCAAGATCAGTCTGGCAAATTTGTTTGTGCTGCGTCTTTGCTGTTGCTGCCAGTAATCACAGAAATGAATGTTAGGTTATAGTCCAGGCGGTTTTGGTGTAATACGAATTTGCAGGCACTTCGTCATTTTTTTCGACTCCAAGTAGCCTTTCAGATGCATTTCTTGTCGGCCGATGGTAATAACTGCAGTACACAGACTTGCAAATTTATATTTCGCTCGTCTGATGGTTGAAAACTGTGCTATAAGCTAGTTGTAACCGAAATTTTGAATGTGTGTCTGCCTAGCTTATTTGCCTAGCTTTATTCGGAATCGTAACTGTCTTACAAAGAGTAACGTAAATTCACTGTTCATACCTGGGGGTTGTGTACCTGATGTAATAGCCATTCCCCAGATTCCCAATAGAAATGAGTATGTGCGTAAACAAGAAAAGTAAACTTATGAATTTTAATAGACGTGGTGGGCATGGCCGAATGCCCAAAATAAACCATACCCACCACGTCTAAATCTAAGTGAGGAAAGTTGTCATGCAGTTTATGTGAGAATGCATTAAATGTTTCAGTATAGATGAATTTGCCAGAATCGCAGCCTGTGTCAATAACAGAATTGAATTTATTGCACTGATATAAATGCCCAACAGTATATTTATGACACATCGAAATATTCAATCGACTTTGTTAATACTTTGAAGTTAAAAAAATTACAACACAAGAGTCCATGCTCTTTAGTTGACCCAACTGTGCACTCTGTTTGTTTTAATCTTTTACCTTAAATCTTTTGTTAATCTTTCGTCAGCTTTGACTTATTTTGGCTTAAATTTGTAGGTGTTACACCTTCAATTACTTGATAATTGTGTACGCACAACATATACTGTTGCACCTTGTATATAATGTTTGAACAAAACATTTCAGTTGTGAAACGAACAATAAACTTGCTCATTACAAAGCAAATATGCAAATTATTTATAAGGATCTCTCATATATAAATACCATGAAGTTGTAATTTAAAACATGGAATATTTTACAAGTGGAAATAGTACCATGCCGCTAACTATTGGTACTATATCTCTTTTGGCTGTAGTACTTCGCTCGACATTTGATGGGCCGAATCAGATACTGCTTCACTGCATGAGGATCCTTGGGATGAGGCCAGTCGAGCATGAATACGGTATTCGGTATGGAAAGCTTTCAGTTTGATGTGTTTTCTCAAATGTTAACATTATGATTTTGTGCGTAAAAGAGAATCCAAACTAGGTAATAAAGTTTCATGCATCCTCTTGATAAGACTTTTAACGTGTACTCACAATACACAGTAAGTTTCTGTTCCGTGACAGAAGACCTTTGAATTCCATTGTAAAAGTTCGTAAATGCAGCGCATTTGTAGATACCAGTATCTGATCCTTTAACTCCATCTATTGTATGCTGTAAGTTAGGTCCATCCTCATGAATAATATAATTTTTATCCAGTGACAAAGTCATCCGATAAGGGCTTGGATTTCCATATTCAGCTTTGCAGTTAAAAGTTACACTATTGCCCTCAGTCTATTACATTCGTCGCAGGATGCACTGTTATAGTGACGTTTGACATATCTGCAGAAATTACAACAATCATTAATAAGTAATCGCAGTATAGTTTTTTATAAATAAAAATGTTCGTAATTCTAGTTGAGCTTACGCAATAACAATGTCGAAGTTCTCATTCACCTTTAAACGCCTTCGCAGCTTCGTTTTGAACATCCATATCATGGCATGAACTATTTACATGACAACATGATTATATAACATAAATTTAAACTGAAATTGTACACATCGACTATTTCTTCGGGACTAGCGTCAATGGAGATGCAACGAGTCGCCAGTGATCTACCTTAAATTGTAACTGTACTATCCTTAACTATGGAAACACGAGGAACGTCTGAGTAAAATTATAATGACATAAAATAAGTATGGTCTTGATATATCAACGATATGGATATGCAATGATATTTTTAAGACAAAAAACATGCTCTCTCTCTCTCTC
>LD348664.1:36485-120196 GCA_001465055.1 Ptychodera flava | reverse complement strand
TGTTTGATTGTATTTGTGTTTCGTTTCTTTTTGTGTCTCGACCTTCATGAAAAGAGGTTTTCGTAACCTATGGAGTTATCGAGATTAATAAATAAAGTTTAAATAAATAAATAAATAAATAAATATCGATACTTTCGATTTTCGTTAACTAGGCCTACAATAATTAATTGTTTCATTCACTTTTCGAGAAGTGCCTATTTCCCGGAAGCATGTTTTTAAGTCTGTCAATTTGTCAATTTAGTCACATTTGCAAGAAGATGCATTTTTAATTTTCAACATTTTCGGTCGTTTATGAGACGTGTATATGTATGTGTGAGTGCTTGCCTCGTTATCCGTTGTGTTTATGCAGGTCATGGGCCAGCCACTTGTCTCTAGATACGATCACGTCAAGTAGCACGGGTATTTCTTTGCTGGCGTTGGTTCAAACAAGATGTTGCTGGTTCAAATCAAGTCAATGATTCAAATTCATGGTTGCTATATTGATCAATTGTTGGTTTTGAGCAATTATTTTGTCATTGAAAAGTGTAAGCGACTTGATACCCTTAACATGCTTGATACATATATCTATACCTACCTATGATATAAAGTTCAGCAGATGATGTTATACTTTCATCCTGTTGTGACTTACAAGTATACGTCCCAGATACACTCTGTGTTGTGTTGATCACTTGTAAGTTGTACAGATCTCCTTTAATCATTACTCCATAATGTTCTTTTGAACCCCGTACATTTGCCCCTGATGATATACGCCTTGTTTCGTGTAACCAAGTTTTATCGTGTACTGAGATAATCGCTTTAAACGTGCAGTTTAGTTGTGTGTCGTCACCATGATAAACAAGTGTATCCTCTGGTGTCTCAATAAAAATGTCAGTGCCTGGGGACAGAAGGTATAAAATAAAGCTTTATCTTCAAAGATGTAACAAGTTCCTTATTTTCACATGTGATTTGGTATACCAAGGAGTGTTCATTTTGGATAAGAAAATGACTCTTGTGTAATAGATGGCAATGATAACTCGCTCAACCTGTAAGAAACCATAGTGAGTACGAATAAACAAAATTTAATGTTCTTAGCATCTGCCATTACTGTTGCTGTAGATGCCAGTTTATCATGCGTCACCCTCTTGACGGGCGACGCTACTGTATCATATACGTGATGCTATTTGTAGAAAACTAGCTGGACGCGATATGATATCGGTCAGTAAGAGCAAAAGTGAATAAGAAACAGGATGTCTGGTTACTTTTTTCCCTCTTTATGTTTATCATTTTTAGGTAACATTTAAGTAAAACTTGAAAATGACCTCGTCCGGTCTACATGTCCAGAGTGAAATTGAGGATGAAATTGCAATAAAATCAGGGGAAAACAGTAAGAAAAAAATTCAAACGTGATTTATATTTCGTATCTCGCTTATAAACCCGTAAAACGCGCTAAAATGAAACAACACATTGAGAAAGTCAAAATTAGTTAATGTGTTTTTAATTTTTGAGAAGTAGAGTTTTGAAATGTCACCGATTTATTTCAGAGTTTATTTAGGTATTACAAACAAACAAATCTTTTCGTTCATGAAGGGCTTTGTTTGACAAGGAAATTGGTTTTACACCTCAAAGGACACCTTTACCCACTTTTTGCATGTTGCGTCTTACTGTGACACCTTGTGATAACTTGACATGTTGTGTGTACTTTAGTGTGACAACTATGTACCATGTGCATCAGAGAAGCCTTGACTAACCTTTTCCAAGTTTGCAATTGTCTATTCAAGAGGAAATGTCTAAACCTATCTTACAAAAACGGAGTAAACATTTGATACGAATATGTTTTCAACGCAATAAGTAAGCCAAATTTTGAGCATTTTCAAAACAGATATTTTTGTACGTTTTTACAAGTATGAACATATAATGTAATCCACAATATTGAAGTTAAACCTGTTTTGTCATTACTTTGTTCATATATTTTGAAAACGATCGACAGTGTTTATAAAGATTTTCTTTTGTTTATGTTTTGATAGGAAGTTGTTTACACCGTTGGTGTTTTCCTCTGATAAATTTTACAAAGTGGCCATGTTTATTTTCCCGTTTTACACTAATTGTATTTTACTAAACTATTTTTTTTGTATTTAGAATAAAATAATTTTACTGAATATCAGTGGTCCGTTATGTTTTTTCCAGGCTTGAACACCCCCTGAACGCCAAAAGTTAATGTGTTCAACAAGTGCATATCATGTGTTCAATCCTCTAACACACTTATCGTTGAACGGCGTCCATGCGTTCAAAAAGTGTTGCAGCCCTTTGAACGCGTAAATGCGTTCAATCTTTTGAACACATTTCATGTGCAACGTGTGTTCAGATATGGAACACCGTGTGTTCAATATAATGTCTGATTGAACACATAGTGTTCAAAATCTGCACACGTGTGTTCAAAAATTGAACGTTGGTTGAACACATAGTGTTAAATTTCTGAACGTCTAGACGCGTTCAAAAAGTGTTACAAAAAGGTGTTTAAATCGTGATCTATCCTTGAACACTTAACTTTACAGTGTACGTGTTCAGGTTTAGAACATCATTGTAAATAATATGAACACTAGTGTTAACAATATGAACACTAGCCGTTCAAATTTGAACACCGACATCTCCATTTTGAAGGCGTAAAGAAGCGTCTGGCGTCCGCTATTTTTACAGTGTGGTTAGTACGTCGTTTTCACGGCCCACTTACTCCTGTGATGTTCATATTCAAATCAATGCACTAATTTGCAATAACATCGACGCATGTAATAAACACACACACACACACACACACACACACACATCAGTTATTTACCAAGGCGACTGTTTCGGGGATTTAAAAACAATTTAAAAACAATACAGTCAACTGCCTTGGCTCCCCAAGCAGTACTGATCAGGTACCACAACACCTTAAGTTATACTGAGTCATATGTTATAGATGTCTTCCGGTGTTACATTGAATTTTTCAAAAAGTTGAGGATGTCTTGACATAGCTTTATGAAACTGTCTGATAATTTTAGGTTGTTGTCCTCCTTGAGAAAACATCCTGTTGTATAAGCTGGCAACTCTTGGAAGAAAATCTTCTATTAGAAGTGTTGCGCGAGCAATGCGAAGATATTCTGACAATACAGTGCAATATTATATATATATATATATATATATATAATCCCATGGTATTTTTCTCTGTTTGACGTCATCGTATACGAGCGTTTTTCGCGGAGCCGTACAACATCGAGCCGAAAGCGAAAAGTTGTGCGACTCCGCGAAAAACACTCGTATACGATGACGTCAAACAGAGAAAAATACTATGGGATTATATATTTATCACATGAACAGTCTTCTCATTTTTCTTTTGGCGTAGATGGATCAAAATTATCGTAACAAATTGCATGAATTTCGTCGCGATTTGTGTTTTACTTATGCGTATTACTTTCATTTAAAGAGTAAAGCGGTCCGTCACCCAGGAGATAGTTTCATTCATAAATCCCATCAAGCTGAAATTGGATACATCGAATGGTATCTCCATCAACCAAACGTACGAATTCGGTCACGTGAACATGTCAATAATTGTCTCGCGCTGTACCGATATGCCAAGTCAAGTCGGCCATCGGTACGGTGGACATAACTTTCATCGTGCTAGCGACGGATAGCCATTGTATTCAGAGTTATTTAGAATATTTACAAATGGATTTATGAAGTAAATGCAATGACACGATCGAAATAGTAATTCTCATTCTCAGAGATTCCGTGGCTTTTCAAAATATCACACAAGTTTACGACGGTGGCGAGCGCGTAAGATTCGTTCGATTACACATACAGTGTACGTCATTGCATGTTTATGCCCACAACGTTAACGCTGCCGTCACCGGTCTCTGCCATGCCGGTGTCAACTCGTTAATAAATATGATAAAAATCCCGATTTTGATGTTTGCAGTGACACATATCTCACCCGTAGATACATCCTAATTTTACTTGACGGCAACTCAGTTTTGAGTGTTGTCTGAGTCAACTTTCGAAGTACATCGGATTCCACAGCGCTGCACTGCACAACTCAAAAGCTGATGCCTTCGCTATAGCCTTACGCCGCTACAGGTTTGATTCCGAGCGAGAATTTACGGATTTTTTTGTATGTTGAAGGAAATTTATCTTTGTTAGTCGAATGACTTTATGCTAAAAGCATCCTATGTCGCTTTCCCGAAGATAATACTGTACTCATTTATTTAGTTGAACTTCCGTTGAGGTGTAGATTTCAGGTTTATCGCCAACCGGGATCGCCAGGTACGACGTCAACATTGAGCCTTACGACGCGACTCGACTGGCGCAGCGACGTTACTAAGCTAAGCCATGAAAATAAAACGATCGGCGGTATCCCCATTTGACTCTCGGGAACAGCTAAAGTTTTAGCGACTCGAAAGTTCGCTAGACATGCCTTCTCTGTTTCCATTTGTGGATTTATCGGGTCACCTTTTTTTGTAAAAGTGTCATGAGAGCACGGCATCGATCACGACAAATCGGTCTATGTTCACGTCGCGACCCGCATGAACGGTACCATGCAAGAAAAAAGTTCCGGTTGATGACGCACAACAGGGGTAATTCGGATTTCTTATCCGTCCTGTTCTACGTCACACAGGTGGGAATTCGGGCCAGTTCATGTGATATATATATATATATATATATATATATATATATATATATATATATATATATATATATATATATATATATATATATGCATGCAATAGAGATGAAAACTTCGAGGTTCTACGTTTTTCACTGTAGAGCTGCTTATTAAAAATCACAAAGACATTGCGACTTAGTCCAATAGCGGCACGAAAAAAAAATCTCGTTTCCCAATCGAATCCCACGTCAAGTGGTCATTAATTCCTAGCCTAGTTCTGCATGTGAAGGCGAGGCTGTGCCTCGACGAGGATGGCATTAATCTTGAATGCATAATTTCTCCCGACAGAAATAATAAATGTAGGCTAAACCATAAAGGTATATGATAAAACCTTTACGGCCCTGATACTGCTTTTGCGGCCCTTAGTCGTATGGCTTACGGGCCCTGGCACGCTCGGGCCCTTCCGAGTACGACCTCGGGCCTCAAAAGCCGTACCAGGGCCGTAAAGATTATTATAAGCAAACACCAACCGGTGACACAATAAATCATCAAAGCAATAAATATAGCACAAAAACAAAATAGTTTGTGCCAAACGTCACATATAGACTGAATTATTTAGAATAGCTGTTTGATTTTACCGATTTGATATAAACCTTGTAGGATTTCCTATGAATGCGGATCTTAAAATCCATCTACAAAAACGTTATATTTTTTGTCTTTGTGCGGCAGGTAACTGTAAGTAGACATTAAAATTTGCCGTATTAAGGTGCATCAACGTAACCGCACCTAAACTGTGAACCTGGAAGCGATTGATTTAAGATGTATAGACTACTTCATAATTGCAACATTGCATGTTTTAGGTGATAAAGTGACATCGTTATCGCATAAGCCTGCATATGTATGCTATTTTTGAAACCATTATGTGTAATCCTCCGTCCATGTTATGGTACTGTTGTCACCAATTTATTTTGCGCCTTTATGACATGATTAGATTGCTGGGGAATACTTGGACGAGGCAAAACAGAACGAGCTTGTTTTCTCTATTTTGTTTCATTTTGTGCTCTTTTCACGCAAAGTAATTCATGCATTTTCAATAATTATTTTGTGGGTATTCGACTATTTTATGAATGAATATGAGTGAAAGGTGAGAGAGAGAGAGAGAGAGAGAGAGAGAGAGAGAGAGAGAGAGAGAGAGAGAGAACGAGACAGAGACAGACAAACAAACAGAGGGCTACTAATCTTTTGCTTCAATATCCCCGTGGACGTAAAACGGCTGGTAAATTTTGCATCATTAATAACTGTGGACACTATAATGCAGTAGTCAATGTAATCTGCGAGGGACCCACCTTGGGCGATACGGGACAGATACAGGGATTAGACCGTGTTTGCCATGAAACTGTGCCTGAAGGGTTAGGCAATGGCCTCATATCGATCCTCCTGTTAACGTTCACTGAGAATCGCAAAGTTTATGAATGCCCCACCCAATTGGGAGGGAGAAATGTGGGGGTGTACTTATTTTAGGTGGGGATGTTCCAGATCGTCTCCCTAAGGGGTAGGAAATTGACAAATTTCCTCCGTCTAATTTCCAAATCCCATACTCTGCCCCAAGGTGGCGGAGTTGACATTGACTGCCGCATTGGAGCAAAACCGTATAGCCTATGTCAAATCCATTTGTTAAAAAACCTGGCGTTTAGAAAACAAGTTTCAATCACCCTTTGATTGTAATGTGACATTTTGAAATTTGCCAAGACTGTATGAGTTACATACAAACATACTCTTTAGGGTAAGCAAAGGTTAGTTTTAGATTGCATTTGTCATAATGAGCTTACCAGTTATCACCGATACAAACAGGAAATAGATGATTCCTTTGTTGACTCTGTGTCTCATTTTCACGAACACCAGCGAACACCTTGGCATGAGAGGTATTTTTACCGCGTTTCCGTGCTTGTTTAAACATCTCTTACATGGCAATAAAGGAGAGGTCAAAGAGTTACCTTACTGGTCACATGATATTTTCGAGCAAGGGTGAGTAACTCTGGCGTTTGAGGTTGGCGCTAGCACGGATGATGCATTCGCAAATAATTAAAATACATAGTATAAAACTTTAACCCATAATCATGAACCGTTTTTTTCGCACTTTATTTGTTAACAATACGTAAAGAACCATAAAAACGTGGTTGCTTCAATTTAAGTAGCTTTATAGGAAAACAGGGAAAATGTACGTTGAAAGATGTTATGCCATGTCTTATTTCCTGACAAGATAACGCATACTCTATGAACTTTAAAAGGACAATATTCAAAGAAAGAACATTAATTTGCAATAACTTGTTCAGTAAATTTAACAAACAGTAATGGTGCAGCAGATTTAATAAAACATTTATATAACTAGTATATCACTTTGATGACGTGTATGGTTGGAATCTTCAAAGCGGTTACCATATGTAATTATTCTAGAAATAAGCAGTATCATGAGTGTGCTGACGACTGTACATTTCAAATATAAACAAATTAATATTTTTAAGTTGCCATTAAAATATGTTTGCCGCCTAGCATGTGTGCAGACGTCTGAATTATCTTGACCACACTTATGACCAATATAATGAAGTAAAAATGTTACATCACATATGAAAGAAAAATTATCTTGAATGGACGTTTCTTAAAAAAATAAATGTACCTCTAGCCTCTCTCTAGTTATTACATCGTTATTTATATTTATTATTTAAAAGAAATACTCAGGGTTAGATAATTGGCAATCAAAATTTTATTTCCATAGCATTCGACATAGTTCGCCATTACTTGTTAAGGTTTGACACTGGAATCAGTTAAAGATTCATATCAATGAAACGAATGAGATATGCAGCTCCTCGCTGGTGGCAGTACAAAAACACATTTTTCAACGGCATACAATTACAGAGTTTGCAGTACAGTGCAAAAGACAGTACCAGTTCTAACCGTGATTAATCGTTATCGTTGTTTAAACACAAAGTTACAAAGCTAGAAAGTGCGGTTTATTGTAATTCGACAGGATAGCAACTCTAATGAATCTGTGTGTCATTTCAAATTTCTTAACAAATTATGGGATTAAGATTTATTGCAATCGGTCGACATGTATACAGGATTCAATAACAAGATTTAAATACTTTCATTTAAATACCAAATCACATGTTGCATCATTTTGATATCATGTGATTTTAACAGGTTCTATACTGGCTTCTCCTTGAATTTTTTTTTTCGAAGGAAAAGTAAATTTTACAAACTCAAACTGTGACGGTGCGATGGTAGTTGTAAAAAACAACATACATCTAGCACAGTATGGTATGCGTATGGAAAATAATCGTAGAAGAATATCGGGAGTGCGCAGTCAGTTTGTGTTTACTACTATTACTTTTGTTAGCCCTGTGACATAATACGTAGAAATGTGTGTGTGACTGGCATGCTTGTCGACAAATGTTACATTCGTATACATGCTGACTGCGCTTCCCTTCCACAGCGCTAACCGACTATGGCGATTGTCTTATCATGTATGTCGCATCATTATGATTTTCCCCGTAAAATTTGCCTTAAATACTGCTACCGACGTTGACATTCAGATTTTATTTCGTTTAACGCAAGTGATATCTTAGCCGTCATGCTCGACCTGTTGCTTGCACATAGATGGATAGGGTCATGACTTGACAAATATCATGTATGTAAACAAGCTAATTGAAGATAAACAATTAAGGAGCATTCCCAATGCTAAATTGCGGATACTATAATGCATATATACGGGAACATTTTATCAAACAACATTTTCTGATGATAAATACAATCGCATTTCAGGCGTTCAAGGTACGTCTTCCTTGCAAGTACACAGATTTAAACACCAAGTTGGCTAATGAATGTTTTCATATCGCATAAATATTATTATTCAGGAAGTTTACTTCATAATTATGTCATGATATATTCGTCGAGTGAGATCAGCACAGCTATTACAGGATGAATATATAAACGATGCATACTCTCGGTTGTCCCTAAGAATCTAAATTGTAATCGATATCACTTGCATGTCGTTATGCTACAAGTATAATCAAAACACAAATTTTGCCTAAATGCGATAAAATTCAGTTACATTACATCAAGTCATAAAAAATAACAATTTTAAAATAACTGTCACCCGATATGACCTTCCCTTATGTCTTAATATAGTTCAGCTAGATATGTTTGCTCATTATTAAATATTATGTGTTTCTGGGGTCAATACGGGTTTTGTTGATAAGAAAATTCAAAGTGAGGTCATGCCCACAGTCCTTGGTCATAAATTATGCAATGTCTGTCTCCATAACTAAAAGTAAATTTATGGATGTTGCTCTACGTCAAAAGATTTATTTTTTGTTGAATTCTGACATCATGTTAAATGTTCAATTAATGACTCTGACATATTTTGTAACGTTTTCTTGGTTACTCTTCTTACTTTTGAATTTTGCAGCAAAATAACATTCTATCTTTTCCCAACACAGAAAATGGCCAGCTTTGGTTTATAACATATGCATATACTATTGTTCTCGATGTTTATCTACAAACGTTCGATCAGCCTAATGTTTTGACACCTTTCGCGAAACGTGTATGTGATTCGATAAAATGGTTGTTCTCAGCCTTTGTGATTACCCTAGCCCGTATGTTTTCACAGTGACGTGACCCAACAGATATGGAGGAAGCTCCATGCAAGAAATGACTCCATCGCCATGCTAAAGCCCGGATGTTTCGCGGCGAGAATATATTGAAGCCGTCGGGGATGTTGGCGGGTGCCAGCACTGCACCAAATCGATATCAAATTGTTCAAGTTGGTGACGGTCATATCAGTTCAGTAAAGATAAAAATACAATCAAATTTGCAACACTATATTCCATGGTGTCCCACCTATCAACACAGTGGATCAATGAAGTATAAAACTATGATGTCCCCTACATCACGGACAAGGTCTGTGCCTACATGGATTGTTAATACTAGAGGAAAGGACTCACGGTCAGTTTGTGTTCCATAAAAAAGTTGCCACAAGCTTTAACTAGGTGCTAAATTTAAGCATCCAATCCCTCTCTAAAGAGAAAAAAATTCTCATGTTTTTTGATGCACCTTAGGTACGATGCTGTGTTGACCTTTGTGAACATGTTCCGTTCACTATGTTACCCTGCACCACAATAGAGGGAAACACTGTGGACGAACACAAATCACCATACACAGACTTAGGTGGCTGCAAAGTTTGAAAGGACAAAAGACCACGGACTTTGAAAAAAAGGACGTCGGCTACGTCTTTGGCGTCTACATGCACGCTAATCCGCTCTGCGTGCAGGGCTATATTACGGCTACGGCATATTCATAGCCGAACACTCTTGACTCATACCGACCGTGAGGCTAATAGCTGACCATCGCGCATCGGTTGATACCGTGCCAGAAGCTTACTTTAATAGTTACCCCCGTTTCTTTATTTTTAGGTCACGCGTACGTCAGTCCAAGGAGGTAAAAAGTTATCTTCTACCTCAATGGTTAGTCATGGAGCCAGGGGCGGAGCTAGTACATCTTTGCTATACGGTAAGCATTGAGAAATATCTTTGTTATTGCATGCTCATTGTGCTTCGAGTGTCATTGCTAGGTCTGCATATTTGTCCCTGTTTGATGAACCTTAGTGTTGTAATTGTAGGGAGGTTAGTAAAACCAACATTATTCGGAATTGCAACTGTCTTACAAAGAGCATGGAGCTAGCTCTATGCAAAGAGTAATCTGAATTCGCTACCCACATGTTGGGGTTTTCAACCTGATGAAATAGCCATTCCCCAGATTTCCATCGATATTAATGTGTGTGCGTAAAAAAGAAAAGTAGACTCATGAATTTTAATAGACGTGGTTCGCATGGCCGATTTGGCCCAAAAAGCTGTAATGAAGCTTGTACACTCATATTGACACTTTATGTAAGACATTGTCAGCTACAATCGGCGTCTTGCAAAAGCTGCGTACTTAGACTACACTTACTGTAAATGTTCGTTTAATAGCTTAAAACGCCAGTTTTGTCTGTATTCATTATTGTCGTACTCTATGGGGCAGACCAATCTTCAAGCTTCTAAAAAGAACTGCTATGGTTTTTCTATGTGTTGATTTATCTAAGTCTCCCGAAGTTCTCCTTTCTGTCTATATTGGCTACCAATTGACCTTTTCGTATCGATTATTTTGTTGCTGTTATGACATTTAAAATCCCAAATGGCATTGCACCATTTCCTCTATATTGGAGATGTGAATATTTTCAACAAACGCTCTCCAAGTAACAATAAGTTCTTTGCACTTTCTTCTGAGACATCTGCTCGAAAATAACTTTATTTAAAGTGCTACAGTATGCTTGAACGAGATCCCCACCTTAAATATGAAATGTTTCATTATTCAAAACTCACCTGCTTAGTTTTTTGTTTACTGAATTTTAGTACGAAGGTTTCTTTCATAGATTTATTTTTTCCATTCATCCCTTTTTTGTGTCATATGTATTTTTCTCACATGTGATGATTTTCCACTGACGTTGCATATTTCTGAGAGCTGCTCCGTAAACTTTGAAGTCTTCTTTTAAATAGGGCTACCCTATTTAACTAAAGCTTATATTAAATTAAAAAAAATAAATAACATACATTGCTTGTTAAATTGAATTATGAAATTGAAAGAGCATGTAAATGCACATATTATATAGACAGTCAATGAAGACATAGTAGTGTGTGTCTGTTTTAGTGGGATTTTTTTTATTTGGCCAAATATCTTGTGTCTTTCTAAATAACATAGTCGGTACAGTAAGTCTAATAAATCGTAAATTACCTGACAATGATTCTCTTGATCAAATTTTACTGCCAATTTATACAAAAAAACTTAAAGTTAGCCACTTGAATGTCGCACGAAAAATATAATTTTTGTTGTAATGCCTTTATTAATGTCATGTGAATAGAAATATGACTACATCCACCTATTGTTACAAGTCTGCTGTTATCTAAAATATACACTGAAATCCATACCGGCTATCTTTGGTATAAGTATTAACCTGGAAAATCACAGTTTTGTACAGGAATCAAGGAATCCCATTTTGATGGTCTGCCAAACGCCGACTTCCGCTTTGACTGAGTGAAAGATATTATCATCTCGAGATGATATAAATAATTTTACACTATTTTAGAAGCCGCTGTATGACAAGCATGGCGTTTCACTATTGTTCTACAGCGTAAACATACCTCAAATTTCGAAACAACAATGTCATAAACACGATGCAGCAAAATAGGCCCACGGCCATTCGTAATCAGCTTTTGAATCTACGTTTTCACATAAATTTATTCTGTTGCATGGCGTTTCACTATTGTTCTACAGCGTAAACATATCTCAAATTTCGAAACAACAATGTCATAAACACGATGCAGCAAAATAGGCCCACGGCCATTCGTAATCAGCTTTTGAAACTACGTTTTCACATAAATTTATTCTGTTGCGCGAGTTCGATTACCTCTAAATTTCACTTTATGGTCAAACAATTGAAACACGATCTTAATCAGTCGTTATCATCTCCTCACAGTGCAACATTTTCGCTTGTGGTTGAATGCGGAAGTTGACATTCTACATTCAAATGACAACGATGAGCAATTTTGCCCAACTTTTAAATAAGTGAAACGAATTTATCAAATTCGTGTCCAATAAAACTGCTTTTTTGCACTGACTCAAATTCATGACCGATATATCTCGGTTCCTCAATAATGTACAATTGCAAGGAACGTAAAAAATAATAAAAACAGAAAATGTATCAACTAAATGTGACAACAGATCAGAGAGCAGACCATTTCGGTCACATTCATTACTTGAAGTGTGCAATCTTATTTTCGCCGTAAAAGAAAGCTTGAAACAACATACATTTGCTGTGGGTTGCCTTACATGTATGTCAGAAAGTGCAAGCTTTAATAATACATTGTAATTACTTCATAAAGAACACCATTGCATCAGTTTCGTTGCATATAGTACTTACAGTCAGGAGCTGTTATTCTTACCACACGGTAATTACTTCAGAAAGAAGACGTTCCTGTTTCTTAAAGATCAGACTATTGCAAGTGTTTGGCGCATTTCCACAAGCTTGTACCAATTTTGTCCTTCCTGTTTGTATTAAAGTATTTGGTCAGCGTTATGGTCGTTCACCAAATAGCGTTTTTGGGAAAAGTTTTTTTTTAGTTTGAGGGTTTACATTACTGGAGATGTAAATGATTGTCAGTCCTATCTTCTTGAAAACTATGAAAATACCAAATTTCAATATTAAAAAAAACCTCATGGACAAATTCGCAGTCAACAACGTGTCACCATTATATAAATTTCGTAGCATACAGTACCTACAGTCATGAGCTGTAATTCTTGCCATACGGCCTGTTACATACGCAGTCACAATGTAAAACAGCAGTTGCTGTGGTTAAAGAGGTCCGCATATTCCGGACAAGCAAAATGCTTAAACTGTCAATTGACATTGATGTCTCACTTTTCGAGGTATATTTTTCAATACTTGTTTATCAAGTTTTGAAGTGCGTATAAGCGTAATTATTGTAGTTGCACGCTTTCTATCATTATTACTGTCTTTCGAATTAATGGGCATTTTACCTTAGAGAGTAAAAATAAGTGTTGACAAGTTCTGCAGCACTTCTACAATAATATTATTCTGAAAAGAAGTCTTATCATTTACAAAAACCTAGTCTGCCGATAATGTCTAGTACGAAAGTTAGGAAATGACAATATACTTTTGTAAATTAGTAGGTTAATGTTTGATTACTGTTCTGGATAGGATATTTGTGGTTTTGATTAGTGTTCGTTAAATACACGATAAGAAATCTAAAGTGAAATCCAATGGCTTTGTAATTTTGCACTTAACAAAATCTCTACCAGCTAAATATATAGTTAATATTTATGTAATATAAACGAATCACCTGAATAACGCATGGTATTACCCTTAGGTTTGGTATTATAATTGCAAGTTGTGTAATTGATTCCTGTTGATTTCCTTTAATTATGTCTGGCACACAGTCTTACTAATCGAGTAAAACACTTAAAGAAGACACAATCAGACAACTCCGTAGGCCTAATGGTTATTAGTACCTGATTCTGAAATATTCTACACATTGTAAAGTCTTCAGAAAAAGAAAAACTGATAATGTCGACACTTCACAATAGCTACATGCGTAATTATCTTATATTGAAAGTTCAAAATTGATCGTTTTACTTTGTGTTTGTATTTTCCTAAATTGCAGGTGTGTACATATCTCTTGCACTGATACTGATTTGAAACATACTTTTACGAAGTTTTGTATCACAAATTTCTAATCAATCTAAACGGAAACCATATCCTAATGGTATGGTTTACAAGCCGGTAAAAAAATCTAGACAGTTGAAATAGAGGTTTGTCAGGGAGTGTGTATAATGTCGGTTTTCATTAAAATCTAGGCATACACTTGAGTGGTTAAATGTTAAAAACTAGTAACTCTTCATCACTTTTGGTGAGATAAGAAATCCGCCTATTTCTTTACAATATAATCAACACATTTTTCTATCTTCGATTGGCCCGATGGCTTCTACTCCAATGTGAGGCTATGAGAGAAGAGAAGAAATATGCTCGCTAAACAGACAATACAAAACAATCAGAGCACTCTAGAATTAGTCATATAATTAGAGAAGATTAAAGGACATTTCAACAAATTAGACATGAAAACAGAATGTAAACAATATAAGAGCATAATCTTTGATTTAACAACGAAACAAAACACGGCCAATACAAGCGCTCAGAAAAGAAAATACATAAAGGTTTGCATAGCACTGGAAAATGTAACAGTTACTTCATCTGTATGATCGTAAACGTAAAACATGCGTTTAAATACCGTCTTATTCTCCTATCTATTATCATGAATCTTTGCTAATTCAAAACAAATCTAGCAAATTTAAGTTAAGCAATCACCTTTTCATCGTTTACAAGTTCATTCAGCATTGTCTTCAATTCAGAAAAGCTTGGTCTTGCATTTGGGTCAGCTCTCCAGCAACTCAACATGATAGTGTATCTGTAAATGTCAGTTGTCAAAATGTTATAGCGGCAAAACGTCTTCGAAACAGTGGCTAGACGCTACGATACAATGGATGTAATCTATGTCATGAAAGTATTTTATTTTTGTTCAAATTTTTTTCGACGTGGTTAATTTTTCAAATATATACGTTCAGTGAAACCACACATTTTAGCAACAGAGAGAAGGGACAGAAGTGAAAATGTAGCATGTTATTACAGTTATTATTTTGTTGATTTGGAAAGTCATAACAGAGGACACAATGCCCAAGATCTCCGTTATGTCACAGTCATAAACTATAGAAATAAGGTCATTCCGTAAGGTAAATCAAATAAAAGTATATGCTTACAGGTCTATGCCGCACTGCAGTGGTTTTGGCATTCGATATCCTTTTGGCAGTAAAGATTCCACTTCCATATTGGACAAATCAGGGTACGGTTTGCTTCCTGGAAATAGTACAGACAGATTATCGAAAGAAGTAAAGAAAATAACAAAATATAAAATGCAATAGTTTGAAATGTGCACTTGCTTTTGAATTATGTCAAACTCATTGTATGTGTTTAATTTTAAATGGAGACATTTTTGACAGATTTAACGATTTCCTTGGACTTGGTTCAAGTCTGTGATTTGTGAATCTTTGAGTTGGGTGAAGGCGATAATTTGTATTCTGTTTTCATGTGAAACGAATGAGTGGGGCAGCGGTTTCATGAACAGCCGTCAGGCGGCGATTTTCGCCGCCTGACAGCGGGGGGACGCCGGTTGAACAAACACTGATCCTTTATTTTACCCTTTATGGTAGCGTTTTACACAGAATTATAAAAAGTTACATGTAAAAATGTGATTTACGCTTCAATTAAGCGCGAATCTATAACGCGAACTTCCCTCGCTAACTTACTTCCCTATACGAAAGCTTCACTCAGTCACTGAGATATCTATGATCGTTTTGTCTAATCAACTTGATTAACATTGATGCGCTGCGTCATCAGCCCCGTCATCTGATTGGTTACGTCCACTATCGTCAAATGTCGGATCCTGTGATTCGTCTACTGTGTACTACCACGGAGTAACATAGACAGAGTCGAAACGCTTGCATGCCTTTTGCTCCATGGTCGTCTCGGTAGACTATTGGCTTTTCATATTAAAATGAGCTCCAAAGGTGTTAAACTTTTTGGAGGCTTTGTTTGTGGTTGATAATTACACGAGATTATGCGAAAAATACGACGAGGTGGCATCTTACTGCCAGTCGCGTAGCAACCATAGTTACTTTGTGAGCTCTCAGGCCAGAAACACTGCTTCACGCCAATCAAAACATCACACGCCAGCAGTATCATAAACATGTCCTTCCTTGACGCACGTGTAAAAGATGGTATGACTGACCGTAAACCATTGAGTAAAACCAGACAGTATCGATAAAAGACTTTCAAATTTGGTTCAAACACACTCATTATATATTCATAAACATATGAGAGGAATTTTTAAAACAGTACAACTCATTTTCCTGAAGCTCAAAACACTCCCGTTTTCGCCAGCACGTACAATTCTGCTCAGCACCACACGACAACAACAACACAAATTTTGCCGAACATACTTTCGCTTAACAATTGGCGAAAATCCGAAAATTACCGAAGGATTTATGGTCGGCACTCTTCGGAAAAGATGGGCGAGAGCAACCTGAGGCGAGGCGAACATGGATGGGTTACGTAACCGCTTCACGCCTTAAACAATAGCCGTTGCCACTCTATCCATGTTTCTCTATGGTACTACCTTATTCATGATCTTGCTTCTGCGAAGCGACCTGGCCATTTCAAGCAGCCGGCGACTTGTTTGATTTTATAGAGGTCGGGAGGAAAGAAAGAGGTAATTTTTAATTGTTTCTAATATCTTGAAAGTCAAGAATTTATGCCACGATGGAATACAGACGTTTACGTAGTTGCGATCGCGGATTTACGAAGTCAACTGAATGAAACCGTATAATGCCATGAGGCTAGTAAGGTTTGGTAGAGAACATATGTAGTGATTTCTGGCGATCGAGCGGCGAGAGAAACGATCAATCACCAAGGGTAAAGCTAATTTGCTGAACGATATTTTATCTTGAATAGTGAGTCTAATAAGTCATAAAATACTCACATTTTTAACGTTCAATATGAGCTTGGAAAAGGTTGGATTTTATCCGTTTCTAATTTGTTTCATGCCGTACTCATGGTAACTGTGACTGTACAGTCTCCGCTTTCAAGCGTGGCCCCAGCGTCTCGACTCTAAGTTTTGTTCAACAAATTTTACTCCGGTGTTGTTGCATGCTATATTGATCACACAAGATAATTATCACTGGTCGATTCATATTATTCATATTATTGTTATTAAATGTAATAAAGGGAAAACGACTCCACACATCACCTATACTATTTGTGTCGTTCTCTGTGTTTATGTTTTTTTTTGGTGTGTCTGGCTCTTGATGGAGATGGATTATGGCCTACAGTCAACTCGCACCTTTTCCAACCCGCCCAGAACCAACTCGCCCGATACCAACAACTCGCCCGTTACTTGAGATGTATCTGGTGTTATAGATTCTACGTACCTTACGAAGAAATTTACGGAGTGTCCACTGACAGGCGATTGTCAAAAATTTGGATTGTTAATTGACAAGCGGGACTTTTTTCGCCAAAATTCACCACATTTCAGACAAATATTTTACTCTTTTTCAACTTGAATGAAGAAAACAATGTTCTATCATGTAAAAATTACAAAATCAGTTCCAATACGTCTTAAATTTAACATATTGTACGCAGTAGCGAAAGCCGTCATACGCGATACCCAGGTATCACCTGAGCAATAGCATTGCTACAGCCATGGTCCTGCGCATGTTTTGGCCGATTGTTGTAGTCGATTTCAAGTATCTCGCGTCTTGAATCCTTCCTTTTAACTAGCCGGACGTTATTTAAAGTCATTGATTTGTCAGGAGGAGGTACTCATGAAAAATTACAAATTGATTTCGGGTGAGTTGGTATTGGGCGAGATGTTTTTGGGCGAGTTGGAATCGGGCGAGTTCGTTCTAGGCGGATTGTAAAAGGTGCGAGTTAAGGGTGATCGAGCCACTAAATTTTTTGCCAAAAAATTTCGTTATTTTTTTTTAACAGCAAGACTTAAATGTAAGGATGAGATTACGACAAAAAATCAATATGTCACCAGATTAATTTGGCAGCTAGAAGGATTTGAAATACACCCACTTTATCCAGTTCGAATGACAGAAATTATGAATCTCCCGTAAGCGTTGCCTTACCCGATATATTTACTTTCAGTTCCATTCTTGCAATGCTGCACTTGTTTTATTTACATGTGAACCACATTAAATCACAAATGAACGTTTTAGCTATTTTTCAGCTGAAAATGTGCATAATAATTTAAATTACCACTTTTCAGGCCTTCCAAAAACAACAGTTAAAGCTGTTGGAAACTTAAATGTAATGACCACGCCTTATCCATATTTTGCAGAATTATTTAGATTTCCAATCCAACAATTTTGTTTATTTTCACAAAATTATTGTTCAGATATTGCACATCGCTTAACATCACCCCCTCCCAATATGTGAAATGGGAAAAATCACAATTTGATGAGAATGATGTCCTCTTCAAATTATTTTGTTGGGATTTTTAAATACTTTGTAAATATATCGACATTCAAACATTTAAAACCCACAACTCGAAGACAATATAATGATCATTCAATCATCACTAGCAACGTCCGCTTTCATGCTAAAAGCTCTGACAATAAATTGAATGAAGAAAGGTTTCCATCAAAACCACAGTGTAATTTTTACAGGGAGCACGGTCCCCATACAGTGGACGCGCGCGTCCCAGACTCGAGTGCGCGTTCTATTGTTTGCAGCTATGATGATGTAGCAAGTGACTCGAGATCGATCACCCTTACTGGTACCCGATGTAGATATAAGCCATGATAAATGTTTACAGCCTGTTGATAAAAAACTTAATGAAAGCCCTGGTGGGTTGAACGCAATGAGTGGGGTGAACGCTATGCAGGGGAGTTTTTCCTGGAATCACAGACTTGGCTTTCTTGCACGATCTGCATTGGTATAAATTATTGATGAGATGACGTTTGTATTTCCTGGTCTATTATTCATGAGATGATATCATCGTATTTGGCATATATTCGGAGTTACCTCTCGATGCCCCAAGATATGTACATAAAACTCATATGGCGTTATTGATGAAATGTCAAGTGCGATCAGTCCCACCTAAGTCAGCACGGCCTCTGTTCATCAGCGAAAACATAATCGGACCAGCCTTCCACTGCCCAGGTCATGTCAACATTCTGGTCGTTGATGTAGCCTACACAGCTTTCAGTCTGTCTGTTCCGTCAACTTGTAGGCTTCTAATTTTCCTGTCTTTAACTTCCGACAACTTTTCTCTTGTAATCGTGCATGGTTTGCGATGATCAACCGATCAGTTTTAAAACGGGACCGATGTGCAAACTTTATGCCATATTTGCTAAGCCCGTAACGTACTTGAGGTCGATCTGGACGCCAGAATAACCAGGGAAAGGTTTTCAATCATATGCATGTTGTATTTGCTTGACGTCACTGTCTACACAGTCCGTCTAGCCGCCGGTACTGTGCAAGAAGTCCAAGTCTGTGAATCTGGCAGAAACTAACTCACTACTGCGCAGACTCAAAGGTAACCCGTTCAATTAGTAATCGCAAGGAAACATGGCCTTGGCTGCCAAATTCCAAATATGTTTGTATGAAATGGGAAATACACAAGAGAAACAATTACAAAATATTTTTTTTAGATATTCACCGACTTGAACCAAGTCTACGATTTCCTCAGCTGATAACAAAAAAGTCAACCTAATTTTTTCAGCGGAAGGTCATATGCAATCAACGAAAAAAATGCAAAATATTCATACCCAGAGTAACAATTTCCCAAAGTAAGACGCCAAATGACCAGACGTCACTCTTTGTTGTAAAATTAGTTCCATCAATTGCTTCGAGAGCCAGCCATCGAATCGGTAATCGACCCTCGAAGATAAGAAAATACATAGTGTTGTAACAACTTTAAAATTTGATAATCGCTTTAGTGTCTTTGTTTTAATGCAACTAACAATTATAATAATTATGCATTAAAGATTGTAACATGCTAAATGGAACTGTGACTTGAATTCCTGTTGACAATAAAACATTGTTGTGAATGATGATAAATAGTCATGACTCTACCATTATTGTTTTTTTAACTTGTCAGCTTACACATTTTTATTTAAATTATAAATCAGTTCAATGAACGGGCCCTTCAGTTTGCAAAAGAGGGTTTAGTAAACTTGCATGCATGACGGTGTGATATGACATCAAGAAGCGATTGCTACAGGTAAAAGCTTAGGTTTTGGTCTTTAACATGGAGACATCTTATGACACTACAACAGATTAATTTTAAGTTGAAGAAAGGTTGATGTTTTGAATAACACGATTGTTGGCAATGACTTTGATCAGTTATTGTGTTGATTGGGAAGCAGTGGCGCGAAGTTAGTGACAAGGCAAAGACGAGAAGCATATTTTAATAACCATTAAGATGGTTTCCTGGGGTTCCGTAGGAAAAAAATTAAATTGGGGATAAATCGTCAATTTTTATCTCTAAAAGGAATATCAAACGCAAAGTTAGCGAAAAGAACACATAAGTAAAAGTAATACAAACGATGTTCCGGATTACCTTCGTCTTACGTCTATATAGGCGTTCATTAACGACGGTACTAGCTAATCCAAAGCCTGCAATTTTACAAACGCCGCTTGCGTTCAGCAGAACATTGCGAGTTGAAAGATCTCGGTGTATGCACTGTGCGAATAGATAAGTAATGCATATAAATACGAAAATGAAAGTAATTTTGTCCTTCTTCGACTTGCTAAGCTAAACATTTTACGGTAAACATGAACTTTATTCTCGTAGGAGAACAAGATTAAGGAAACGCAGTTACCTTCGACGAAATAAACTCCAATCCCATGGCAATTTGGAGAGAATATTTCAAGAGGTCAGCATTTGTATATGCCAAGTTTCCATCTTTAATATCGGTGTTGATGGCTCCATTTATATCTCCGATTACCTGCAGATGATTTTGTAAGTTTCCGCGCTCCATGTATTCTAAAATGATGTAGTATGGTTCTGAAATGAAGGTTATAATAGTGTTCCGGATTCGTTGGGAAAGTATGATAAAAAGTGCTATTCCGAGTCATCACATGCATAAGCCAAGTTTTTTGTCTCTGAACAGAAAATACGGGATTTATACTATGGTCGTTCTGCTTCACGAAAACCCGCATCTATACATCTCATCAATTTTGGTGCGTCGGAACGTTTTTTTTGCGTCAATCGTCAATGTAAGTGATCAACATTGCGGCTCGTATTTCTCCCGTGATCAAATCTGTCTGACGTGAATATTTGTAAAAATCAGCAATATTTTTTAGAGTCTGATACCATCCACTTAGCCAATTTTGAGTCCCTCTGACTCAGCTTTGTTACCAACCGCCACACGAATTTCCTACTCACAGACTACATATACTGCGTCTAACACAACATTACACATTATTCGCGCTATTGATATCAGTCGATTGTTGTTTTTTGAAAATAGCGTACGTTTGTCGTGGATATCATTCTAGGCCTGTGCTATATTCGAACTCCTTTTCGTGCAAGGTATACGTGTTAGGTCGCCTGGCATTCGCTCCGTACACAAACGCAAGATGCCATGTTCCTTGCACACGCGACGACTAGAACTGATTGACAACTCGCAAACGGCGTCATGAGATCATTCCAGAAGTATTTAAGACGTTTAAACGCGGAATTTGAGTAAAACAATGAATTCATGGCTTGTGCATGTGATAAGTAAATCATTCCCTAATATATTTAATCGTTCGACTAAAAAAATATTCGTGATGTACTTGTAATGTATCGTGTCACCACTCGTCTTCGACTGATGGCGACACAGTCATCACGTCACTAGTATTTTCCATCGAAGAGCACAAAACAATTAAGGAAATCTTACCTATTTATCGCAAGAACGTGAAAAATAGAGATCATTAAGCACATTGCTTCGAAAAAGAAAAAAAAAACACCTAAAGCTTGATGGAACAGTCAAGAGCAAACAAACACCCAACGACAACAAGTAATAATTAAAAATAGCGATGAAATCATACATAAAATAATTACGAAAATGAACCATGCCACAGATTAAATAAATAAATAAATAAATAAATAAATAAACATTAATAAGCAAGTAGTAGCAACATAAATTGTAACGATACGAAGCGTGTTCATACGTACCTGACTCACGACAACAACCAAGCATTGACACAACATGTTCATTGCTGCCAATTGATTTCATCAAATCAATTTCTCGTAGAAAACTCTTCTTGTCAGCTGCAACAACATCTTCCAATGGAACAAGAATATGACACTTTACATCAATTAGAATATTTTCCCCTTGGTTTGCCTTATTTACAACCTTGTTCATGCTTTAGACTCTTTGGCATATTTCTTTATTTGTTGCAATGAATAACATTCTGAATCCATGACCATTTTTGAGTTGTTAGTAATACCAAATTGCTTTAATGATAGTGAAATTTAAAGAATAAAATTAAAAAAGCGAGTAAATATTTAGATTTGTAATTTATCGATATATACAATCTCTACCTTTTCAAGATGCTGTCGTTAATTTTGTTTCTTTAATCTATCATGACTGTATCATGCAATATACAATATACCTTTCATTGTTTTTATTGCAACAATGGTGGTTCCATCTTTTCCAGCGATGTTCCAGGCTTCCGCTTTTACAACTTTACCAAAGGATCCCTCATAAAGAACCTCACGGAGAGAGAGAAATTCTCGAGAGATTTCAAGGTAATGTAACTTTCCTAATTCCAGGTAAACTGGATTGCTCTTCAAATGTGGCATTAGCGGCTCATACGTGAGTTCTCTACCCTGCGGAAGATCAAACGTTATTACTGTCATTAGGTAAGAGTTGTATTGAAATACACGAATGATTAACCAAATATAATTAGTTGAAAATTATGCACGATTTTCTGCAAATTTCAGATTTTAAATTCGGTTGTAAATCGAATTACACATTAGTACACAAAATCTCGCTTTACCTTGGCGGCCACTTTTCGTAGCGTGGAAAATGTTTTTGTTGTGTTAATCACAGACAATGCCAATGTTAGTATTTTTTCAATTAGATTTTGGAGCTTCACAACAACAGAAGCGCAAGTAGACGTCTTCAAATATTGACCAACAAGAAAGTATTTAAACAAGGCGGTATCGTTATCCTGTTTGTGAAAAGCGCTAACCTTTCATCAGTTAAAAATTCAGACATATTCACTGGGAAGTAATGCGACATATAATGTTTAGTTTTCGATATTTTTCAAACAATATAGAAATATTAGTACTTTCACTGCGTATGATACGAAATACTCAATATATATTTAGAATGTATACCGTATCTGTGCAATGATCTCCCGGCAATACTTCACACATTCGATCCATATCGCTAGCATGATTTTCGTCATTGCCAACTACGTGATCTTCCGTCAGAGTATCATGATTCGTCATATTTTCTCTGGTCGTGTCTCCTACTTCGTCTCTTTTCGAGTTTTCTATTCGACAACAAATGAAGCACGACTAAGTATATTTTCAATATCGTGTGACATTGATAAAGTGACATAGCGTTTACTCGGATACACCGAAGTTATCAATAATTATTATACACCTGCGTTTGTAACCGATACGGTTCCGTCGTACAGTAAAAGGACGCTGAGTCCAATAACTTCAACGCAAAGTATATTAACTTTTGGTGTAATTGGACGTTTTTTGACCTTTGACCTCGTAACACCTTTACGTCAACACTGGAGAAAAACGAGAGAAGATTGTAAATTTCTTATAAAAATATACTTCCAAACATTCAGTACTTTACGCAGTGAATGATGGTAATTTCAAAACCTGTCAATTTGGATGAAATTATACCGCTTACATTCAAATTCTACCACATGACTGTGCTGCGTAGGTTGAAATTTCGTTCTCTGCGGACCGTGTATGCGCTTAGCACTAAACCTGTTCCCAGTCTGCTCACACTCGCTCAGTGCAGTGTGCGACGGGCATCCTAACGACGCCCAAATTTTGAATTGTTTTGTGTTAGAATTTGACTAAAACGGTGTATTATGGTCATTCACAAAATACCGGAATTCATATCCTCGTACATCGTACGCAACGGTTTTTTCCGAGACGCGAAGGTATTTTGTAAATAACGTCATATTACCTGAGTACAGTTCCATGTACGATTCATGTGAAGGACCGTCTGTTCCAAGGCTACCATGCAAAAATGTTTTTTTCAAGTTGGAAACGGTATCGACACGGAAAAGTAAAGAGAATAAAACAGTCAGCCTTCATCCATATTGTGCATACGAGACTGTATTTTGATAAATTTTACAGGAAATGATTTTGTCATAAATATTGATAAAATAACGTTTACATGAGGAATGTAGATAATACTTTGCAGAAACAGTGTTTGTTGATTTTGTGTTTTATTTAATAGTCTTTTATCAGAGCAGCACCTTTTTACATTACAACATCGGGTGTAATACAAATATAAAAAGAAATTCAATATGAGATTTGAACAAAGGTGTATTTGATCCCTCTGTTACTATTGTCGGTACGGTTGCAGTGGTAAAATGCTGTCTTTAGTATTCTTTGTAATAGTTCGTTAGAGTCACTTTTGACTATTAAATATCCTGTCATTTCAAATCCAAGCAGAGGTTTACGACTATTGCTTCTATTTTTGACCGTCGGTATTCTACAGCTACGACTGAGGGTTCGAGTTCAGATATCTATTCTCTGGTCAGAATACAAAGTTTCTCTTGCTAAATCTTAGTATATATGTTCGACATCTAATGTAAAGTCGAGACCACTGAAACTTACAAGTCACCTCAAGGTCTTTCTCATTTGACTCAGGTCTACAGATTAACCTGGACTTTCGACAGATATCCTTTTTTTCGTTAGAAAATATTGATGACTTTATCATGAGAAATTATTCTACAAAATGTTGAAGACAAAATTCAAATGTTGCATTCATTGCAAGTTTCTATGGATAATATAATATAAAGAAGATACTTTTACCTTGTATTCGGATTATCTGAAAGAAGAAAGGAATCAAGAAAAAAAAAAGAACGATTTAATTCACTAATTTCTTTGAAATACGTACGATAATATGAGGAAACAAGCTTTATATATATATTGGTTTAATTGATATGTACGAAAATATCTTCCTAGTTTTTGTTAAAACTGTATTGAAAACTTTCTTTCACTCCTTTTGGGATTGTGAAACGATCTAAACAGATTGCACCTTCAATATGGAAGTTGCTGTAAAAAAGGGAGTTAATTTGAAAGACTTCAAAAATATATTGACATTTGCCTTTTCTTGGTATCAAATAATTTTGTCTGTCTATATGATCCACTCCACAACCTTTCCGTAGTACTGATATTGAAAAAAATAAACTTTTGGACTCATTGGTTTTTGATGGAGCTAAATCCTTAGCCTAACTTAAACAATAACATACATGCATTGACTGAATGTTTTCTCACATTTGCTTGGCTTATTGCAGATGAATCCTCGACAATAGACGATTAGTATAACAAGTAATATTTCAAACACTGACGCCCCGGCCACACTAAGAGCAATCATTAGGTTTGGAGATGAATCTGGTGGGAAAGAAAATTTATATAAGTTATGACGCGTAACTAATATTTGAATATGCTGATATTATTGTTGACATAGCGGCTAAGTAGATATCCATGTAAATTCAGGACCAGGTCGATCTGGAGCTAGAAGATAGGTTACTTGATAAAACACTCTACGTGCTAACCCTTTAGGGTAACTCACGTTGCAGCATTAATATTGCAAAGATATACCTTCTTTTTCTATTTTAACAATTTGTCTTCCTATTGGCAGTATGCCATTGCATGCTTGACATGTTAATATCCCATAGTTAAACTCATCTTCGAAGGTTATAGTCACTTTACTCCTTACAGTGTCGTTTTAAATTCCTTCATAAGAAATGATATTATTGTCAGGGTCATGCCATGGTATCATTGCTGCCGGAAAAATGTCAAACATACGATCAAGTTCAACGGTATCACCTACACCTGCAAGGACTTATGTCTTTGCAATATGAATTTTTCGTGAATTTGAAAGAAGGTTTTTTGAGATTGAAATTGGAGATACAGCATTGCATCTTTATTACATATTTTGTAATGGAAACGATTTTAATTAATGTGTTCGGTTTTCAGTAACAATACCTACAGTTTCGACGCAACCATTTTAATACCACTTGTTGGCAACGATAACAAAAACAAACAAAACAACAACGTCAGGTGAACTGACTTAAACAACGACATACAGGCAGTGAACTAGACAATGAGATGCTGTGATATCAAATCATAAGGACAAAGAGTAGTGAATAATAACCTAAGCAAATGTTTATGTTACTTTATTAATGTCATGATATGCTCGGTTGTTTATTGTCTGTTTTACACTACGCCAACATGTGCATCACGGCAAAACAACCACGTACTCTAAACGGCGATAACGAGTTTTTAGTGAAATCATTTAAGAAGTTCTATGGTAGATACGGAGATGTTGTATCAAAATATGACCTGTCATTTTCTCGAATGATGAGTAGCAGCACACCAAATTTTGACCCACAAAAGTAATTTGGTAAATTCGCCAAATAGCAATGGATTTGTCACTTTGGTTAAATCTTGACGGGTGCAGCTAGCTGGCAGGATACGCTTACCCATTCCGGACACCTGATAAAACCACTATTTCGTGGTTCATGACATCATTGCCTTTGTCATTTTCGATATATTCTTTGGACCTGGTAAATGTCATAGGTACCTTGAATGATAATGATTATTGCACCTGATTTGATGTCTTTTACTTAGCAGAGCGCGCAATTATAATAAGTCTTGCCAAGATCAAATATCAAAATAATACAATTAACAAAATTTAAGATAAAATTATACCAAAGAGTGGGTGAAAAGCGGTTCAGAGTAGCCATAATAGTATTCATTGACATTTTTTACTAAAAAGTATAACTTGGAATTACAGAGTAACTTCAATTTGAAAGTCGCATTGGCATTATTTTTGACAATGTTGGCATGACAGTAATCAAAATATATAACTACATTTAGACCTTTTAATTGGATTCCTTAATTTACATTTACAGTAGTAACATTTGCATCATTAATTTATTTTTAAATTGGGGTTATAAATGACAATGTAATCACTCCAAACGTCATCAATTTCGTCCCTCACTATGTCTGTTTCTAACTGTACATTTGAAATCTTAGAATAAGACGTCTAAGAGTACTTATTCTCTACAAACAAACAAGTTAACTGGCAGACGATCGGTATTTCAATCTTATAGTAATGCATCTAAAATTGCTATATTATGAAACAACTCTATCACTGTTCCTCGGGGAAAAAAGTTGATTACAAGTCCGGACCTGGTCACAGCTTGTAATGTCCGACTAAGCAAATGTCATAAATGTTTCAATCTTATTTCTCTTAAGATGAAAAGCATGTATCGTTTCCACAACATCTTCTTAAGTTTCAATCACTCTGTCCCCCTGAAGCGTGTAATATACTTTTTTACTCAGACTTGCCTTTTTGATTTCTTAATTTGGGATTTGTTCCGATTTACAGTTCATGAACAAACATTTTCCATGAACAAGTATACTAGCGCCCAAGGCGGAATAATATCAAAAAGTGACTGCCAACATCATCCGCTTTGTAACCAATATTACATGAATGCATCGTAAAGCAAGCATGGTTGACTTCTAATGATTTTTGTCTGTAATAGCGAAATGTCCTAGCAAAGGCTGTCATCACCTGAGTAAAAATGTGAAATAAAGGGGTCACAAAACGAATTTCGGATAGGTGAGTGTTTTTGTTGACGTGAACTGTCTTCCAATTTGGGCTTGTCCGATTTATCACTCACTAAGCCCACGTTGATACAACGCCTTGTGACGTGAATATTCTTTTTAAATCCGTAAATGTCAAGGCAATAGTCTGTCTTATCATATAAACTGGCCCTAATCGCCACCCGAGTGACTAAGTACAGCACGAAAAAAAAATCTGAAATAGTCCTCTTTTTTTTATGTCCGCAACAACAAGTTTTCCTGCACTAGTACCATTCATATATACACGCCATAATGCTGCCTATGCTGCTTCTGGTGGTCAATGAAACGCAGAGCTCATTCATCTGAATAGTAGTGTTCCAGCATGTTTTCCCTTTAACAATTTTGAGAATTAATACAATTCAAAAAGTAGCCTGAAACGCAACTGGTGTGACGTATAGCAGTACGGATAAAATAATCACGTTCTATAGTTCTTCCGGATTGTTCCCTCCGCGCTTGCGCGCACACATCGATTTAATGCGATCGATGCCATGCTCTAATGTCAATTATGAAAAGGTGATGCGATAAATTGAGACAAGGAAACATGGAAGGCACGGCCAACGAAGCCTAGAGTCACTAAGGCTTCAGCCATACCAAATAATCGAATATTTGGGTGCTGTCAATCGGACAAGAGGGACATTGCTGGCATCGACATGAACACATGTTATCCTGCTTTCTCTCCGGAACTGGGCAAAAGCAAGCCCCATTTAAGGCATTATGGACACCCAACCCATTGTATTACCCGTGTAGCCATCGACCATCATCTTCCAAAAGACATGGCACTGATTTTGATGAGGTCCAGGAATTGGCGTTCACTAAAAACGCCCTCCCTTTCATCCTTAAGTGGTATTGTGAGTACTTCACCGGGAACGGCTGGGCCCAACACAGCTTCTTGCCTTCCTGACAGACCCTGACCTTCTAACAACTCTCAAAGTCCATAAAGCTACCATGGCCTTTGAGAAACAGAAACTGACACGACAGATGGTGACCAACAAAGGAGAGCTCAAATTCCTTGTCACAGACACTTGCGTAAGTGTCACCCTGGTTGGAGCACCAGCAAGATGCCACGAGAGGCTACATCCCCATGTACTATGATGGCTCACGTGACCAGTATTCCAAACTACATTTACAGGAAGGGTCAGAGTTCACTGACAAAGGGAAAAGTCAAACTGATTTGCATAGTGCTACTGTAAATGACAAAACTAGTAGTGTTGGTGGGTGCACATCTTATAATCCTAAAGTGGATGATACAAATAGAGTAAAACAGGTTGATATCTAGGGTGAAGATTGCATCAGCGGTATAATGATTGATGTGAAAATTCAAGATGTGTAAGAGAAAATGCTTGTTGCCAAGGGGTGTACACATACACTAATATCACTTTCAACAATATACGGGACAATGTGAGCCCTCAATTGTCTCACACTGGACAGTATTTGGTTTAGGCAGACGGTTCTAAAGTCGATATAGCAGGCCTATTGTGGTGTAAGTTTAATTGGTTCTAGGAAAATTGACACTTGTGTTCTTGTTGGCAATTATCTCGAGGGATCAGCAGGTATCCTGTGTATGGATGTTTTGAGTCAGTTTGGCTGACTGTACTCTAGATTTGCAGAATGGTACAGTACTTGTTGGTAGTAGAGTTTTGCAAACTGGTTCCGATTCGTTAAACCCATTCTGTTGTAGGATACAGGCTGCTTCACATGAAAAATAATCGCAATCATACACTACGGCCCAAAAGTAGGCCTCAGTGTACGGTATTCCGCGAAGCATTATTTCTATGGAACAGCGCTTTCAGCCGGCCGCTATTGACAACGGCGAACATTGTATCAATTTATTTTCAATAGATTATCGATCGAAAATCTGTTTGGGTGCCGCTCGTGCCGGGCGCTCGTGTGTTGAGGTCACGTCATAAACATTTCCACAATTACCCGTATATTGACTTATACACTTTAACATCAAGGTATCCGTTGGTTTCCTGTAGTGAAAGTATATCGACGACACTTTTTTAAGTTTTGGTGATAGTTTTACGTACGTTTCAGCACATTTTGGCGCACTTCGGCGTAGTTTGGCGCCATTGTGAACGGGGAACTACATGCGAGTGAGTGAGACAACAATGTAACAATTTCGGACAAAAGAATATCGATCGATAACGTTCACTGCACGATTACAGTGGAGACTCTACGCCCGTTCGCCTCTGTTCTGTGTTTTTTTTGCAGTTTACTGGAATTTTCATAGTTGATATTCGCCAAAATTTGGTGTAAATTAGAACAACCTGACAGGTATTTGGTCTGTACAATTTAAGAGACGCTAACAGATTAAAATGCGTCAATATAAGACCCTGATTCTGCATATGCAAACGCCGTAAGATCGCCATTTTATTGAGGGCAAGAGCAAAAATTCAGCGATCAAAAAAATAAAATGCAACTAAAACATGTTTCGTCGAGAAATTCAAAAAACTAAAACGACAGGAATTTTGTATATAAATCAAAGAAACACTGTGCCATTTTTCACTATCATTGGTTCAGAATTGAGAAATTTGAACGAGCGAGAGTTGTACGGTCTGTTCAGTACATTAAACGCCATTGTTTTCTATGGGAAATCGAGCTGATTAGACACATCGTAAAATGAAAAATACCTCTGAAAAAAAACCGTTGGTTTAACTTTTTCATTTCGCTGTTATTTTTTATAATATTTGGTATGACAGATATCATGAAGGGTAACTAAAACTCTATGGTTTTATTTTTTTGAGTTTCCCTCTTATTTTTATGAAATGACGAGTTGAAGATCGTTTTGCTGTTTACTGTGTTTTTACGTAATTTTGCATATGGCTGTTATCGCTTACGTATTTTTGGAATTCCCATGTGAAATTCTTGCCAAAATATTATAATTGTAAGGGCAGCATATATGGGAAATAGGACCTGTTACTCTTTCATTAATATTTAGCTGTGCAGCAAGGAAATACGGCGAAATTTTCAACATGACGCGGGAGGTGAAATTTACTCTGTGAGCGCTCACTCCACGTATGTGTGGCGAAAATTCGGGACGCTAATACCGTACAAAATGGGGCGCCTTCGGGCCGTAGTGATACAAATCAATAATCCAATGACATTAGGTCAGAATTCGTATAGACAATAGTTGTAAACATAGACACAAAACAACAAAGAACAGACAGATAAATAGACGGTACACAAACAAAGTCATATTAATGAAAGAAAGATAAATGGACCTCTGGCCAGAAGACCAAGAAGTGATGTCAGGTGTTTCGAAAATAGTAAGCGCATCCTACCTTTCATGTGGCACCCGCCATATATCAATCTGTAAGTCAGATAGGTAGTGGTCACTAACTAAGGCCCAATGTCACCGATGCCATCAGCAATCATTTGTCGAAGAGATATTGTATTTATCTACCAGCTTGCGATACCTACCAAAAATGCGTTTGAATGTAGAGACAAGTCTTGCTCTGGTGTAAAATAATCGCAATCATACAAATCCATAATCCGATAACACTAGGTCAGAATTTGTAAGACAATAGTTGTAAACATAGACACAAAACAGCACAGAACAGACAGTAAATAGACGGTACACAAACAAAGTCAAATTCATGAAAGAAAGATATATGGACCTCTGGCCAAAAGACCAAGAACCTTGATTTAACATTTTGTAAGAGAGATGGCCATGTCTCTCTATAAAATCACCATATGAACTGCATGCTCTAGCATATCAAATAAGCTGGGAAATGTATATCCCATAAGCTGGTGAGAATGGAATGTTACTTATGAGGTGTGGAAAATTGATTATACTAAAGTTGAAAGCATCTCTCTTGTCATATAGCCTAGAAGAAAGGTGACCATTAGAGTTGAATTCAAGTAAAATGTCCAGATATGAAGCAGAAGAGGTCGTTTCTGTAGTTTCTTAATCTTCAATTCAAGAGGATAAATCATAGCGAGATATATACTGAATTCAGATTTATTCATTGAAATAACATCGTCTATGTATCTATATGTTAGATGGAAAGTTCTAGCTACAGAGACCTTTTTCTGTTTGATTAGGTTCTGGAATAAGTTCTGCCTCGTATGAGAACAGAAATAACTCGGCAAGCAAGGGAGCACAGTTATTGCACATAGGAATTCCTATACACTGTTGGAAAATATGTCCTCCAAATTCTACAAATATGTTGTCAATGAAGAAATCAAGCATACTGATAATGTCTTTCTCGGTATAAAACACTTTAGCGTTAGTAACATTTTTAACAAAATATGTAGAATTATATCCTAATACTATATATATTTGTAACAGCGTGAACCGTTTTTGTAGAAAAATGCTTGATTGATGATGTTTTTCAAGCGTCCTTTCAATTTATCATGTGGTATTGTGGTATACAATGTGGAAATATCGAAAGTCTTAATAGATGTTATTTTTGAAACAGATCTTGATTTCAAATTATCCAAGAGTTCCTTCGATTTTTTTAAAATCCACATTTGATTTATACCACTCCGAGAAAAGACATCATCACAGTATGCTTGAAGTCCCCGTTTAACAGTACCAAGAGCAGAAGTAAGTATCTTTGATAACTCTGTTGTTGAACGTTTTGAAGATCCTGCGATTAACCTAGCTTTAAGGTGTTTTGTGAAGCTTTGGTATCCAGTATAAGGTAGGCAACTTATTATGGTCATCCTTTGTTGTAATATTAAAATTGTCAATGAATGACTTATTATTTGCCAAAACTTCAGATTTGTTGAACATTGATTGTTAGTTGGTGGAGGTCTTAGTTACACCAAGTTCGTCTATGAGACACTCAAAATAATACTTCTTACAGACAATTAATGCAATGTTATTGGCAGCTTTATCAGCAGGGACGACAAAATATTTGTCATAGATATCATTCAAACACTTAACAGCGTCAGGATCTTTAAATACAGAATAAGGTCTACTGCAAACATGTGATTTTAGTCGACCAATATGGTCACGCACTATTTTCATCACACATTTGACCCATTCTGACAGTGTGTCCAACTCTACATCCTCCCTTTAGCCCATTTCATGGCATATTCTTCAACTGAGTCCATAATGATCTTAAAATTATGGTTCCAGTTGATCCTGCGAGGTTCTCTGAACTTGGGTCCACAAGATAATATCTTACGAAGGTGATGATGTTCAACCAAGTTCAGATCACCAGTGATGACATGGCCAACTGGAGTAAATTTGAAGGGAGATGTAGAGCAGTCACAGGATGCTGGTGTTTGAAGGAATTCATCAATTTTTAAGTGCCGCAATGCCTTATTGTAATTGAATATTTTATTGGAGATTGCCTTGGTGTACCGATATGACAGAATAGGTACAGACTTGTTCTTAAAGTATACAGGTATAGTTGATGTAACCTTTTTGTTGTGCAGTATATTGCTGATATTAATGGCATCAATTCCTCTGTTAGTTGTAGAGTCCAGCGCTTACTATGAGTGTGAGTGACCTGTGAGGGCGCTTTAGTCTTTTTCTGTATTGTGATATTGGCAAGCAGCCGGGTCGGAAGGCATATCGAATAAAGGCAGTTCAGTCTGTATATTTCTGCGTGACGTCTTATTGTTCAGGCGACACAACATTGGCGACGAGGATTGGATCGTCTGAACTCTAACTGGTACCTCGCCAGAGACTGAAAGAACAGCTTGTAGACAAGCCCAGACGTCAACAAACTTCTTCAGTCAGTAAAAGTAAGTGCGCAATAGATCCAAGATGGCGACCGCACGTGAGTTATCGTCATTTCCTAAATTCGAGTTAAACTCGGAACTGAGCACTATAGGCATAGGGTGGAAAAAGTGGATCAAAAGGTTCGAAAATCTGACACTTGCTCTAGATATTAAAGATGCTACGTGCAAGAGAGCCTTACTTCTGCACTACGCGGGTGAAGAAGTGTTTGATGTATTCGATACTCTGCCTGATACGGGAGGAGAAAACGAGTACCAAACAGCAGTTGATAAACTTAACGAGTATTTCATACCAAAGAAAAACGTAGAATACGAAATATATATGTTTCGACAAGCGAAACAAGAGCCAAAAGAATCGATTGCTACATACCATACCAGGCTTAGACAGCTGGCAGCGACGTGTGAATTCACAAATGTAGATAGAGAAATCAAAACACAGATCGTACAGAATTGTACCTCTTCATGGTTATGCCGTCGTGCATTAAGAGAACCCGGAATGACCCTAACTACTCTGTTAGATACAGCCAAAGCTCTCGAACTGTCCGAGGCACAAGCAAGTGGTATTGAACATGCCACGAGCGATTATGAAACAGTAAATGCCATCAAACCTCAGAAAAGATATCAAGATAAAAAGTGTCAGGGCAGACAACACAGAAGCACTAAATGTCGTTACTGTGGGGGTGAGTAACCACACAGAGATGGTGCAAAATCCTGCCCGGCTAGAGGAAAGACATGTAACAACTGTGGCAAAGCAAACCATTTTGCAAAAGTGTGTCGGTCAAGGCCGAAACAAGACCAAGCAACAACTACCAAACGAAATGAAAAGAAAACTCCAACTCGTGCTGTAAACACTGTTAAAATTGATCCGTCCAGCTCAGATGATGAATACATCTACAGTGTATATATGTGCGATACCAAAGTTCGACATCAAAGTCAACCTAAAGCAACAGTGGTATTATCAGGCACACCAGTGCAATTTCTGGTAGACACAGGAGCTAGTGTTAATCTGATAGACCAGAGTACATTTGAGAAATTGAATAACAAGTCCATGTATGAGGAAACAAACACCAGTGTTTACCCATATGGTTCGAAGAAACCGCTACCCATACTTGGCAAGTTTAGTACGGATGTCCATTCCAAGTCTAACAAAACACATGCCAGATTCTTTGTTGTAAATGGCAACAGTGGTTCACTACTCAGCTATGAAACAGCATGTGCTTTAAATCTCATTGAGATCACCAATGCCATCAGCCAAGTGTCAACTGTCAAGAAAACAACATCTGATGGAAAGATAGCTAAACTGGTAAACGAGTTTTCCGATATTTTCCAAGGATTAGGAAAATTGAAAGATACTCAAGTGAACCTACATATTGATTTCAGTGTACAACCAGTTACACAACCGAATCGACGAGTTCCCTTTCACATCAGAAAGAAAGTGGAAGAAGAGATAACAAAACTAGAAGAGCTAGATATTATTGAGAAAGTGGAAGGACCAACCCCTTGGGTTTCTCCCATTGTAGCAGCACCTAAACCCAAAAATCCTGATAAAGTACGAATCTGCGTTGACATGAGGTTACCTAATCAAACCATCAAAAGAGAAAGACACACGACACCAACCATAGATGAGATCCTATATGACATAAATGGTCCAAAGGTGCTTTCAAAGCTTGATTTAAATTCAGGATACCATCAGCTGGAGCTAGCACCAGAGTCCTGGTATATCACTACTTTTTCGACTCATCTTGGTCTAAGACGATACAAGCGATTGAATTTTGGTGTGACGTCTGCAGCTGAAGTATTCCAAAATCAAATTGAGCAAACTCTACAAGGCTTACCTGGTGTGAGAAATATAAGTGATGACATCATCGTTACAGGTACTGATGAAGAAAATCACTATGAACACCTGAAAGCAGTCTTTAAAAGAATCCGCGAGAAGAATATCACACTTAATGCAGAAAAGTGTATATTCAATAAAAGCTCGCTTGAATACTATGGAAGTATCTTCTCTGCAGATGGAGTTTCACCTGACCCAAAAAGGTGTTAGCAATACAGAATGCAAGTCCCCTACAAATCAGAGTGAAGTGAAGAGCCTGCTTTGAATGGCAAGTTATTGTTCAAGATTTATCCCAGACTTTGCCACAATAACCCATCCCCTCAGAGAACTGACAAAGAAAGATGTCAAATGGAAATGGTCTGAAGCACACCAAAATGCATTGGATGTATTGAAACGAAAGTTAAGCAGCGACACGGTCATGTGTTACTATGACCCATCCAAACACACCGAGCTCATCGCAGATGCAAGCCCAGTTGGCGTGGGAGCCATACTGACTCAAAAAGACACACTTGAAAGTCCTGCACGTATTGTAGCATATGCAAGTAAAGCACTCACTCCAGTGGAGCAGCGCTACTCACAAACTGAGCGGGAAGCCCTTGCTCTTGTATGGGCTTGTGAACACTTTCACCTGTATTTATATGGCAACAGTTTCACCATGGTTACTGATCATAAACCTCTTGAGGCAATACTTGGTAATCCACGGTCCAAACCAACAGCTCGCATAGAAAGATGGAATTTGAGATTACAGCCATATGATTACAAGATTGTGTACAGAGCAGGCAAAGATAATCCAGCAGATTATATCTCTAGACACCCAGCAAGATTGCAAGATGAACCAAGTAGCAGAGCCACTAAAGTATCAGAAGAGTACATACAGTTTGTAACTGAAAACGCTGTACCAAAAGCCATGACCTAACTCCAAGTCCAAGAAGCTACCAAAGCTGACCAAACACTACAGAAGGTAACAGAATATATCAGAAGTGGCAAGTGGAAACATGTCCCGAAAGACCACAGCAATAAAGTAAACAGCGAAGCCTTAATTGCATTCAGTAAGGTGCACAAAGAGCTGACAGTCACATCTGAACATGGCATAATTATGCGTGGCACCAGAATTGTTATCCCAGAAAATCTCCAAGCTCATGCCATATCACTAGCGCATGAAGGCCATCAAGGCATAGTCAAAACTAAACGTCTGTTACGGGAAAATGTATGGTTTCCCAATATTGATAGACAAGTCGAAGTAGCCATAGCCAATTGCATTCCATGTCAAGCATCGATTGGTAAGAACCTGTCTGAGCCATTACGCATGACAAAATTACCTGAGGAACCCTGGCTAAAAGTTGATGTTGACTTTTGTGGACCTTTTTCGTCCGGAGATTACTTACTAGTTGTAATAGATGAGTATTCCAGGTACCCTGAAGTAGAAATTGTCAAGTCGACATCCGCCCGAGCTGTTATTCCCAAGTTGGATAAGATATTTGCATCCCTTGGTATACCACAAGAACTTAAATCAGATAATGACCCACCTTTTACGAGCCACGAGTTCAAATCTTTCAGTCAATACATGGGTTTCAAACGCAGAAAGATAACTCCGTATTGGCCGAAGGCTAACGGTGAAGCGGAATCGTTCATGAAGTCACTAGGGAAAACTGTGAAAACTGCTCATGCTGAAAGCAAATCATGGAAGCAAGAGCTATACAAGTTCTTACGCAACTAAAGTGCGACTCCACATTCAAGTACCAAAGTACCACCCTCTTCACTGATCTACAGACAGATGCCACGAATCAAACTACCTGAAGTCAGAAAACATATGACAGACAGGAAAGTTCGTAAAGCAGATAGTGAAGCCAAAAGGAAGATGAAGTTCTACAGTGACGTACGCACTAACGCACGGAATTCAGAAATGAAAATAGGAGACACAGTGCTTGTTAAACAGAGGAAGGAAGGAAAACTGTCCACTCCTTTTGATACAAAGCCATACCAAGTAGTAAACAAGAAAGGTACCATGGTAACAGCACAGAGAGATATGCATACTATCACCAGGAATGTATCTCAATTCAAGCTTCTAAAAGGAGAAATCACAAAGTCAGAAGATACTGAACAGGCTGACCTTGATGACCCAATACAACCTCAAGAAGAAATGCAGGAAGAGAAAAAACAGAAAGCAGTCCTCCAGCAGAGAGACGCTATCCACAGAGACAAAATAGGAGGCCACCAGCATATCTGAAAGATTTTGTAGTCTAAACTAAAATCTTAAACAAAACAAAACAGACCTCTGTGTATGGGGCAGAATAATCCCCTGAGATCTGTTCAGAACAAGATAGTCCACCCTTGTTCTGATTTGGCTTATTTTCTTGAGAGGCCTATTTGCTTGTTTGTATTCATTTGGCCAGTCTATCTGTTTGTGTTTTTTGGTGTTTGAAATTTGACTGTTCAATTTTGTGTTCAAGGACTGAACTGAACTTTAGTAAAGTAGTCGTGAAATATAACAGCAGAACAATATAGAACCACATGTTTGAAATATCACATTCAGCATGAACATGACCGAGAATTATCTCATGCTTGTGAATTTATCTTCTTTTTAAAGAAAAGGAGGGATGTAGTGTCCAGTGCTTACTATGAGTGTGAGTGACCTGTGAGGGCGCTTTAGTCTATTTCTGTATTGTGATATTGGCAAGCAGCTGGGTCGGAAGGCATATCAAATAAAGGCAGTTCAGTCTGTATATTTCTGCGTGACGTCTTATTGTTCAGGCGACTAAACATTAGTAAATGGAAGATGTATGAAATGATGATGTTCATCAGTCATAGGTTTAGCACGAACAGGCTTGTTTAGTCTGTATAGTGCAATATCAACAATAATACTGACCAGTCTGAACGGTTGATTATTCGGATCTGTCAAAGACAAGCCCAATGCATAGGCATGCAACCTTCTGAAGTCCTTGATGGAAAGAGCAAACAATGAAGTACGAATGTGATGGAGACCTAAGGCTTCTGTAATAAAAGAAGCAGTTCATGAAATTTGTCATGGCAGTTGGAGGCAGATGTATCAAATTTAGGTCGATGGTAACACCTATGTCCTTGACTACGTCTTCTACGGACAGAAGACTCAAGGAGGCCCATCACATTCACTTCTGAACAACCGGGATTTGAGAGATTGCCTATATCTTTGATGTTGTCATTACAACCATAAGGCATTGTGGTACCTAACTGTCTAATCCAGTGGTATTCTCAATGTCTACGGAAGGGTGAACTAAGTGTGAGGCTGTTGGTTGGATGGTATATTTTTTCAAGAATACGGACACGCATAGACAAAATGGAGTGATCGTCCTGGTTTAAATGCTTATAAAGTTGCACATCCAAAGATCGATTCACTCCACTGCGATGTCCGTTCATTCTAGATCGTAAGCTGTTTCCTGTTTCACCAACATAAATGAGCCCACACAAAGAACACTCAATTCCTTAAATTACGTTTTTGGTCGTGCAATTCAGAGGTTCCAGACATTTGAGAGAATAGGTCTTCCCTGTAAAACTACTACTGAACTGTTCTGTAGTGATGAGCATACTACAAGTTTTGCAGTTTTTAATACCAGACTTTGTTATGGAACCTTTATAATCACAAGCTGGAGATGACTTTAAACAGTCCGTCAGTAGCAATTTGCATGGTTTAATTGTCTGGTAGCTTTCTCCATTTCTGTGATAAAAATTGCCCTCTGATTGCACGTATGAGGTCTTAGTAACATCCCGAAGGATAATCCGAGGGACACACGGTTTTTGAGCTACTGTGTCCTGAAATTATTCCGGCAGGATGTGAGTCAATAATTACTGCTAGAAGGACAAAACAGCTATGTAAAGGTCAACGGGGTCATTAGAGTTTCAACGGTCAAAGGTCACAAACATGAACAGTGAAACGTGAACAGTCTGCAGCAAATTATTTGCACTTGTCTGAGTTTGCTTCAACGGTAGAGCCTTCTGGTACAACAACTTTCTTTGTGGGGATTGGGACAGCATCTGCCCTGTTAACCCCGGGTCAAGGGTTACTACCTGTTCGATTCATAAAGTAAGGGACAAAGGACAGAAGTCAAGCGAGACAAGGTTGTAAGATTGTACTGACTAGAGGGAGCAGTAATTTGTAATGTTAGTATACAGTTTGACATTGACAAAGGTAACAAGACTGCAATTATGCATGATAGAGCGCCCTCAGGTGGCCGTGCTTGTGCAAAGTGCTGAATGTGTGAAACATGAACTTCCATGGGTGATGAAGGGTTGCCATCACATTTAATAAATTTGCACAAGCGGACAAGTTTACCATATCTTGAGTCTGATGATCAAAAGGAACAGATACGAACGCTGTTGATAACAATTATGATGTGCCCAGTAAAAATGAGTATGACTTGCGTTGGGCAGATGTGGTTGAGCATAGAATTGATACACAGCAAACTGCCCCGATAAACATGGCACTGTATCGAGCACCATTTTGGAAAAAGACGGAGATAGAAAGACAAGTAATATAAGATTGAAGTATCACTGGTTTGGCATGTCAGTAGATGTGTGTGCCTATGCGAGAGCATGTGGCCTGTTTGTTCGAAACAAAATGGAGAAGATCATGAAGTATGCACCCTTTAAAACTTACGTTATCTGTACTCCGATGGAAAGTATAGCAATTGAAGTTGGGACCGTACCAAGAATCAAGTTCAGGAAATAAGAAAATCTTTATAGTTGGGGATTATTTTTTGAAATGGATGGAAGCGTATGCTATGCTGAAAGAGGATGCTACTCTCGCAAAGGTTCTGCCTGATAACTTTTGGAGTCGTTTTGGTTTGCCACTAGAGAAATTTTGTGTCAAATGTTTTCATTGGATGTGTAGGACACCACCCCTAGACACCCTCGGTCAGAGGGTTTAAATGTAGCGTTTTAACCAATGCATTATTAGTTACATACGTGGATCCACTTGAACATCAGTCAGATTGGGATAAGAATTTGAGTCTTGCAACCTTTGCATACCGTAGCAACATCCATCCTCCCACTGGGGAAACACCCAACATGCTAATGCTAGGTAGGAATTCAATATATCCACTAGATGTAGCAGTTGCATCTTACCTACCAGAGAGGTCAAAGGTGACAGATTATATCACTGGTTTGGCGGAAAGATTGCATGAGGGACATGAACATGCCCAGAGTAATCTAAAAGCTACAGCTCGCAGGCAGAAAGTGCGATATGACCGTTTTGCTGCAACCCATGGTTTAGATAAAGGAAGCTTCGTGTGGATGAAGCCCATGAGCTAAGCCTAAGACTGTAAATTATGAGAAAGTTAAGAAATTTTGTAGTAATTTCTTGTATTTCAGAATTTTATGAATTCATGATCTTCAAAAAGGTTTAGTACGTTGGAAATTTCGGAAATAAAAACAGGAAGCATTTTTGAAACTTTTGAAAGATTTGATAAGTTTCTTGTGTGAGAGGTATTTCATTGCCTATTCCTTGTTGTCATTTTCGACGCATTCGATGAAACCTTGATTCTCTTGGTCAGTGATTACTTTGTGGTAAATGTTCCTAATGTCAGCTCGTAGACGGCGTGTCATTGCGCGCGTTCTATTATTAGCAACATGAAAGTTAGTGGGCAGCGGATCTTGGTTTAGTTTCCATGGCAACTTGGCGACGAAGTGGTTGTTCTCACGGCGGAGATGATTATCTCTGTAGGAATCGAATTCTGCTTCCCTTGAGAGCGTTTTGCTGCATTGTGTCGTGTCATCCTTTATTCCAATGGACTCCAAGTCCCAGTTTGTAGTTATCGCATTGTCACTTTGAGTGTCAATCATGACGTGTAAAACATTGGCCGCAGCCATAGATTTGCTATTTTGTTTTGGGCCCGAAAATAAGTATCCGAACAGCCAACAACGGCAGTGGGTCCCTGTCCGCGGATAATTTCGTTGCCAACGAAACTCCAGTTGTAGTCAGCACCGATGAGATTATCGATATCGTAGCAGGCATCATTAGAGACAGGGTGTGCCGGATGGAGGCCCTTCAAATAAGGCAATGTTGGCAAATGAGAGTCTACGTGATTCTTTAGGCCCGTAGAAATTTCAAGAAATCACAAGTACTTCAATTTCAGCTTTGTCACCAGAGAGTGTGAAGATCGAAAGTTCCTTTTTTCATAGAGTTGACCCGTGTATGCTTATTTCAAAAGGCGGCAAGATCGATGGTTTCTGAACGCGTGATATTGCATAATATTGCAAGTGACTTTTCGCACTGTTTATTTCAGCATAGTTCTATTTAGCAACTGCTTGACGAGTTTAGAAAAATAATTTTGTGAGTTAATCTAATGAAGTGAGAATTTTCACGGTTCTAGTTTTGACTGTTTTCTGTTAGCATTTTAGTGTTGTGGCCTCACATTGGCACAGTTGGTTTAAGACAAAGTAAATGCAATTTATGAATCTTTCGAAGGATTTTTGCTATGATTATCTTTGTTGTGTTATAAAGTTTAAAGAGTTTAGTAGGTAGTATGAACTATTACAGAGCAGCTGGTTTTGTTAGTTGAACTGTATTTTGCACATGGCTAGTTGTGTTGGACCTTGGGGATCTCGCAATTCTTTCCCTGATTGTAGGACTCTAGATTGGCAATCACCTTTTCTTCTGTCTTTCCTATATTTTCATTATTTCCATTCTCAAGGGACTTCAAATACTGAGGTCGGGGAGTGTTACGGAAACGGTTATGAATATGTGGCTTCGCAAGATCATATAGCACACATAATATAAGGTTGACCTATTTTTTTCCTGCGAGGTCAGGAGGTCAACTGAGTCACTGAAAGCCTTGTTTATGAGCAGGCACTTTGCTGGGACGTTGGCAACCATCCAAGATCGCCCCCTGCATAAAATACTGGGCGTTTTGTTTGATGTCATAGGAAAGCACTGTGTTATCGAATGTTCCACAACATGTACATCTAAAGACTAGCCTAATGTCTGACCTGAAATATTAAACGAGGATGCATAAAATACTCAGTGCTTTGTTTTACGCCATTGAAAAATACGTGTGTTCGCAAATTTTTCCATTAAGTTTGTATATAAAGTCTCGCCTATTTGTCTGTTCTCACATATGAATCGGTTGGCAAAAAAATGAATAACTTGAAGCTACAGGACAAGAAACGCAGTTTAGTTTATGCTTTATCCTGTGAGGAGGCACCTCAAAAGACGCCATTTAAGAGGGTGATCAGATAAACTAGGCAATAACCAAAAATTGTATATAAAGAGTTGGGAATGGACCAAAAAGCAGATCGCCAAAATGCATGACGTCATTACCACGGGATGACATAAAGGAATCAAGACACTGTTTAGCCGATATGTCAACTAAAATAGATTACCTTTATTCTTTATAAGTCATAGTTATAGTAAAAATACCTGGTCTCACGATCTCCATTATTTGGATAATATTTGGTAATATGCCGTTAGCTGCTTCACATGTGTATCTCCCATAGCAAGACTCACTATCTACAAGAACCTTCAGTGTACTGGTAACATTGTTCCCGTCTATCTTCTCATCAACTTGTTTGTTGCTGTTGTGGCGTGAAATGAGGCCACCTTCTGTATTGTGCCATGTTAGACTTGGCGTGGGAAATCCATGCACCTTACATGGCATTTCAACGACATCGTATATTGCGACTTTATATGTAGCGCTTGTACTGATTGGCTTCGGAGAATCTGAGGATAAGACCAACAGGTTTGTTATTGAATAAACTTAGTCAAGTATCATTTGACAAATCTAAAAGATGAGGCCCTAAAAGGTTAAAATATACGTCCTTCCGCTACCTCGACTTACCGTATACCCCAATATAACTCACCGGCCCTAGACATGTTTTTATATTTCAAAAACATGTCCGTGAATTACTGAAATTTTACCGTACTTTAACGATCTCAGCTAACACACAAAAACGCGCACTTAATCCCTGACTTATCTACCCTATTTTTTGAAGAAAGAACACATTTCATTTGATCTAATAAGTTTCATGGAATTATGTATTCTATCCATCCAACAAAACAAAGCTGTAAGAAAAGAAGGACAATGCAACTTTATACTCTTATTCAATATTATTACATATATTGCTATGCAACTTGCGTTATGTTTCCAGTACCTGGGGCGTGGGCGCTCCCAATAGCGCCAACTGATTTTGCGTGAATTGAATGTTTCTTCGACATTACACTTGTAGCAATACACTGGGGCTTCCGCTTAAATGTCTTCTGCCAATATTCGAGAACTAGGACGGTAAACTGGACTGGCATTACATTACTTGTAGTTTTCCCTAGTAATACACCGTGTAGTTAATAGCAAAAGTTTTGGGGTGGGACCTATGTTATGATAGTAATCTCGTCGACAAATATGTACAATGGTAAATGGAAGTTAATTTATGAAAACGACAATGAAGTACTTTTTAAAATCAAACCAAATCCAATATAAAAGTCATTCAAGAAGAAAAATTTAAAAAAAAAATATTGTTAAATGTCTAAATAGAAAACTACAAAATGAACATAAATTTAGGATTCAGAACAACATTCAGAACAACAAATCGCCTCACAGTCCTGGAGGGACTGTGGTCCACTTTTTTACAAAAGAGTAAACACAAATTCTGCAAAGCGCTGAGAAGTACTGAATAAAGTTGAACGTTTTACATTTGGCGAATTTAAAAGAATGAATTGCTTCTGTTAAGAGATATATATGTCGCTGTTATCTTGTTTGCTGTGTAATCAATGTGTTTTAGATGGACAGAAATAGTAAGGAGAGGAATTTGGCGTCAGTTTTTGCTTGTCATTTGGTACTGCAGATCAGTCGACCAAGGGCATCCATATTGCGGACGCATTTTTTTTTCAGCATTATAAATAAGATCTCTAGTATGATCGTGGAAAAATTTTGTATGTTGTGCGTGTCGGCACTTGTGTACAAGGGCGAATCAGAAGAACAGTCAACCTTCGCTGACCTAGCTGATGAGGTTGCAGGGTTAACAACGAATTTCATCTGTTGTTTCACACCTTGTCACTATACTAGGACGCTTGTCACTGATACTTGTCTTCTTTTGTCATCAAAGAAAATAGCCACTCACATGAGTGACAGCACGTTGTTTGCCTGTTTGCAACAAAACTGAATCACGTCTTGACAAATCCATGCATGAAATATAAAAAAAGCTTGTAACCCGTGATTTTCAGGGGTTTAAAGGGCCTCTGGCCGGTCATTTCCTGGCGGCGTTATTTGGCATTGAAATGAAAACTAAAATACATAGGAGGTCGAATATCAAAGTCAAAAATCTCAACAGCGTTGAAGTAAATGTAAAACCGACCACTAATGTAATTTACAAAGCTAATAAAAAACATGCTACTTTCAAATTTTTCAAAAAATGAACCTGTGTTTTGAAAAAACGGAAAATAGTAGCATTGAAATTAAACAAGTTAATACTGATTCAAAAAAGATCAGCTGATGGCGCCATTTAAGTAAATATGATTATGTCATGAAAATGCTGTATGATGGAAATGCATATTTTAATTTTTTAAAAAAAGATTTGAAACGTAGATGTAAAAACCTGAATTTGATGCTAGCTGATAACAGTTTTGAACGATTTCAGTCTGTACGCGCCCTTGGTTTTTTTGTACTTGTATTGCAACCCCGCTCCCTTTGCATCAAATTACAAGTTCTAAATCTCAATGTGAACACTTCTTGATTCCGTACGTTAGCACAAGTGTTTCTTTTATATCTATTATGAGAGCCGTCTTACATTTTAGATAATTTTATTGTGATATTTTTCAAAGAATTTTGCTGCATGGATTCCCCTTGTCACCTGTCTGTGACGCGGAGCTTTGAATATGGTTGATATATTTAGTACGTTGCCTGCCTCATTATTTGTTCCGCAAATGCAGAGGAACTTATCACAAACCGACTGTTCCAATAGTGTACTATTTTGTACAAGTAGCACAGGGGATTCCTATGTTACTTTTTCAATAATGGCAAACTTTGCATACTTCGGAGAATTAGAATGAAATTCTCATGAGGTCAATTTCGTCTGCTGGACTTTTTGATAACTTGAAACGTTTTGGACTATAGCCATTACATAAAGTGACTTTTTATCTCTGTCGTAGCAATACTATAATTTGTATATTTACTTTCGGAACTCTTTTTGTAAAAACAACACCATAAACGCGAAACACCTAAAGTGTAAAATACATTCCTTGTACCATTATATTTTTTTTCAGAAAGTGATCATGTTCATTAACCTCTTTTACCTAAACATAAGCGAAGGTACATCCACTTCGATCATTGGCGACAATATGGTTATTCACATGTATAAAATGACTCTCTGAAGACTAATTAATTTTTTTAATTCCAGCAATTGCAACAATGGTAGCCAAACCATTAGTTGAACTCAAATACTGCATAATACAGCACCCGATCTTTATGGTTTATTTTTTATTTTATTTATTTATTTATTCATCTTTATACTGGTTAGCTCCCTCAGTCAAAAAATGTACTGATTTCCAGGGAGGACAGTGTAAAATAAAATAAAACATTGTAATAATACAAAACAAGATAGGCAAAGTAAAAATCATGTGGCAACAAAAAGACAGAAATATACAAAATGTATACAATACTGCAAAACCTACACATAATCACACTGGAGGATATTTGTTAAGCATTTGTTTAAATTGGCGTACAGAGGTGATATCGTGAAAAACAGCAGGTAAATTGTTAAAATAATTTATTGCACGATAAATAAAGGAATTAGGTGCTGTAGTTGTTCTATAACAGGGAAGAATAAAACTGTGAGAATTTCTTGTCTGATAACGATGTGTCGATTTATAGCAATCGAAAAGGGTTTCTAAGTATGGTGGAACAATGTCCCCTTGATTAGAATTTAAACATTGAAACATCATGTGACACACATGGCCTCGGCGTCTCGACTCAATGGTATTCCAGCCCAAAGTAGCCAAAAGCTGTTGCCCAGCTTTAACAAAATGATGTCCGTTTCTTGCAAAATCATTCAGAATAATACGGGCTGCTCTATGCTGAAGTGATTGTAACCTATCAATATCAGTTTTGTTTGCCCCGTCCCAAATAATATCAAAGTAATCAAACAATGGTTGAATTAAAGCGATGTACATCAAAGTGCAAGTTTTAGTATCGACATTCGGTCTGATACGACGTAACACACCGAGACGTGCAGAAATCTTTTTGTTCAACAATGACAAATGAACGTTCTAGTTAAGAAATTCGTCGAAAAAGACCCCTAAATATTTAAAGCATTCCACCCGTTCAATAACCTGATTATACATTGTTATTATAAGTGAACCAGCTTTTTTGATATTGTGATGTGAACCAAATAGCATCCATTGTGTTTTCTGAACATTAAGTGTCAATTTATTCATATCTATCCATTGTTCAACTTTTCCTAATTCAAAAGTGAGAATGTTATTGATCTCACTGACTGCATCAACAGAAGCTATAATGGCAGTGTCGTCGGCATACAAAGCAATTTTACTTTTTGTTATTATAGATGGCAGATCATTAATATAAATTATGAATAACAAAGGTCCCAGTATTGAGCCCTGGGGTACCCCATAAGAGATGAATTCCTTGTCAGAAAGCTGACCATTTAGCAAGACCTGTTGAGAACGGTCTGAGAGATAATTCTGAAACCAATCTAATGCATTATAGAGAGGGAGTAGATTTCTTTCAGACAAGAAAATATGAAACACAAAGGCTAATAACAATTATCTACTAAAAACTGTCACGTCGATAGCAACAATGCAAGGAAAAGTACACTAAAGACCACAAAACACATTAAACAGTCAAAGTGTGTTCACAGTGATAAGCTATCTTTCAATTTGAAAACAATGCGTTTCGTTTACAATTCTGAATGCGATGAAATAGCTTTATTTGTTTTATATTGTGCAAGGATGTAATAATTATGTAATTCCCTGTGTGACTAAGATTATAAGCATTTTAATTTCGAAATCGATTTAAGTATCCAAAACGTTTGTACTTAGAGAGGCTCATGTCGAATTTGGCCTATACTCTGACTTCCTTCCACTGCCAGAGCCAAGTATGATATTCCTGCGAATTTCACTCCATCCTGGGGGTAATAGTACATACACAAAACCAGACACAAAGGTAGACAAGCAGTGGCGACTGCACTGGGGCAAGGATGAAGAAATGGAACGCCAGAAAGTGATGACGTCAAAATCGCCGTACACAAAATACACACGTCTCGTAATTGCGGCACTTCCGGGCTAATAGTGTTAAAAGAAAGTGAATCTCCACATTGTACCAATTGCTTTCACAATATCTGATCTGCTCAGTTATTGATTCATGTGAAGCATAGTGGGTAGAATTGGGTTAGCTGACCAAATTGTTGGAACAGAACGAACTTAAGTGGCATGATCCCAATACATTATTCCTTTGATTTATCGATTTGTTCGTCGAGGTTCCACTATTATCATATACCCATGCCCATATTGCTACATCCTAGTGATGTTAAACGTAAAATATCAGCCGTGATATTTCACGGTAAACGTCGAGATATGCACGATGAACGTCATCAGTTTTAGAGTTTTCCCGAACTACATTAGCAGTTTGTTGGTAAACAACGTAAACAACAAAATGGCCGCCGCTCCCCGCCTGCGAAGCGATGTCGCCGACGTAAAAACTTGAAGGGCTTCGAGGAACACGGGTATTTCTGGTTGCAAAATACGGAAATATCACGTTGAGTCTTGAAATGTTTTCCCATGGTATTTTTTTGGTCCAGTTCTAGCAAACATTCTGCCGTTCGCACGGCGCCGGCACTGTGCACGGTCGCCACCGAACAGGTAGTGAGCGCGTGGCGTGACAGCGATGCCCCGCGCGCGACGACTGTTGACATGGCAACTTTAAAGGTAAACTAACAAAATGGCGTCCTCTCCGCGCGAGCTCCGTGATATACGACGATCGAAATCAGGATGGATTTAAAGCTGTGCAGTTTTTGACAGTTGTAATAGCATTGCACCTTAAAATGTTCCTTCTGTATGATGATTTTTGTATCCCGGAGTCTTTCTTCTTGGGTTTCATTGAGATATGGACGACTTGCAGCGATGTCGCGCGTGATGTTGACATCTTCGTCGTATACTTTATGAATGAAGCCTGTTCACATTAACATTCTGATATTTATGCGCAAGGCGTAATAAAGTAAAGCCTCAAAATTAAAGGTTTTTCGTTCTATTAGTAAAAATTCCCTAAAATTATGGGCATGGGTATATGATAAATCGGTTATTACCCAATATCGCCTGTTCCTTGTGTCGTATCAGCATTCGTGTCATTTGTGCTGCGTCAGACACTCGACTTCGTCTCGTGTCTGACGCAGCACAAATGACACTCATGCTGATACGACACAGGAACAGGCGATATTGGGTAATAACCTCTAATTATTTCCGATGAATGCAGGGGTTATTCTTCTTTGTCTAAGTCTCCTCAGTTCTCGCACCTGACCTATTCCACTATTGTTGTTTACATTTTCATTTACAATAGCAACCAAGATGTATTGAATTTCAGACGTATTGAGTGACGCGCAAATTTTATAAAAGCTGTAATTTGACAGAAAAAGGAACACATCTTTGGTATTTAACGAAAGCACCAAACGACAAAATTCAACAAATAAATGTATTCAACATACTTAACATCCTCAACGCTCACACCGTTAAATTACTGTTTAAATGTGACAAATGATATGACAATATTATAAACTAATAATAAGGCAACGCAACAGACATGGCAATAAATGGAAATAAAATAAATGTGAAATCAATGCAAAGGCTCCATGGCTAAATGGCGGCTAAGTAAAATGCTAATATTTCCTGAAAGCGGAGAATACGATTATATGCGTAATTTCATTTTTGGGGGTTAGTATTTATTCAGCTATTGCGTTTTTGTACACATTATTAAGAATTTATAACGATTGTCAAATTTGGTTCTGCAGTATAGGTCTCGAATTTCAACCTTGTTTTTTTAAAATTCAGAAACCAAAATCGAGAAAACAGAAAAGAACAATTGTAACTTTATTTTGTATGCTAGGGAGTCTCTCGATAAAATTTCACATTTGGGTATCTACAGTGTAGCGAAGATTAAAGCCAAACCTTACAAATGTTACAGGGTCTGTCTGCCGAGTTGTCATGGCAACAGATTTCCTGACCGGTCCATTCATGCCCTATCAGATAACTTCTTTTGCCCTTGTGACCTTCTCTTGTAAGGTTTGGTCTCGTCGCAAAGGAAGGTTTGCAGTCGACTACATCGTTGCTGATTATGGAGTTTTCTAAAGGTAGTCGACCATACAAGGCATTTCTCACGCCGAGATTAGCTGGATATTTATTCCAAAATATCGTAGATTGACTGGACTAATTGGCAGCCCAATATCAAACTAAATGGGAACTTTAAGCGATAGTGCGCTATTCCCGAACTCCATTCCCTCCATAGCTTTGAAATACTGAAAAAATGCCAACAGTTGAAGCAATTGTCCCTATTATTGGGGTCACTTATTTCGTATCTCCTGTATTGCGAAGTGCACAATATTACATACAGCATGGGCGAGCTGCTTTCTATTTCTATGGTCTATCAAAAATGTATATTATATTATATCATGCTACCATGCGCCATTCTGATTGGACGAGAGCGATGCTAAAATATTGTTTTAGCACTGATAGCGGTGGTAAAACGGGCCCCTAAACCAGCATTTTTGAAAATTGCCCGGTCGGTGCATTTGAACGATGTGGCTCTGAAGTTAATCCGAAACAGTCTGCTTTGTTTGAAAGACCGAGTTCGAATTTCGATACAGAGATAAAGTATGGTTCTGTAACTCACCTCTTGGTGAAAATAAGCGGTCTATGATCAAAGAAATATCCGAAGCAACACATGTATTTTGGTATGATGATGTACAAAATTGTATAGGGTAACAGCGCACTGTGTAGTTTGCTTGATCGATTCAGCAGGAGTCGAGACGCGACATACCGCTCTTTACAACGAAGCTACTACTAGTATTCGTTCATACACAAATAAATTGAAACTTCCTCACTGTAACGGCACGTCAGATATTCCTTCCCAGAGTTTGGGCTGTAACAGACCAGGGTGTTCTAACGATGAAGCCCAAGAACTTGAAGAAGTTCAAAACAACAATGCGATCATTCCTGGCACAGGCGCTCCTTAGCTGGGTAGTCTGCTAAGTAGATCGATTTTCGGATCGATCTATTGATCCCGTAGTCGATATGCCCGCCACTGCAACCTATACACTCACAAGGTGTGCAACACAATCACTCAAAAACCACACCACCCGATTTGTCAACTGGCCGTGCGCTCACACAAAACATTCAAAACTACACTCCCATATACCTAGTTGGATCACAAATTTAACCATCTCCTCAAAAATCACGCCGATGAATGTGTTACTCGCGTCATCTTGAAGAAATCGGCCGTGTTTTGAGACCAAGCGCGGTGAAATGCGGCCTGCAGAACGATTCTACCATATGATGTCATTTTTTCCACTGCTTACTGGTTCAACTGTACTTCACCAGTGACGTCTTGCCATGACCTTTGTTTTGACCGTTGATTAGCCAATCAGTAGTAGAATAAATTACATCATATGGTAGAATCGTTCTGCAGGCCACATTTCACCGCGCTTGGTCTCAAAACACGGCCGATTTCTTCAAGATGACGCGTGTAACACATTCATCGGCGTGATTTTTGAGGAGATGGTTAAATTTGTGATCCAACTAGGTATATGGGAATGTAGTTTTGAATGTTTTGTGTGAGCGCACGGCCAGTTGACAAATCGGGTGGTGTGTTTTTTGAGTGATTGTGTTGCACACCTTGTGAGTATATAGGTTGCAGTGGCGGGCATATCGACTACGGGATCAATAGATCGATCCGAAAATCGATCTACTTAGCAGACGACCCAGCTAAGGAGCGCCTGTGATTCCTGGCGACTGCGACGAAAATCGCTGTGTCAGCGGCCAGCTCTCGCTGAATCGGGCAACACACTCTGCTCGCATATTACTACTGTTCATTCAGTCGCCGTAATCCATGTCTGGATTATTTTCTGGCACAAATTATCCATCCAAAATATCCATCAAAAATAGAACCTGTAACCCCACTGCACCACCTCCTCTGTCTGAATGTTACGACGGTTGGCGCACACCGGACTGACAGTGAATGAGACAAATCTATTTTTAGTGTACTACGCCAAAAAAGCCAGCGCTATTGTTTTTATGTAAATTTACGAAAAAATTGCTACTTTTTCTTTTGCTTTGAACTCCTGACCCATTTCTGTGTCTGAAGCAGTTCGTGTTGCATGTAATATTAATGAAATTTTGATGAACGTAATGCGTATGTTATCGTAGGATATTGTGTTCGTGTGTTGTCAAAGTAATCCAAACTTATAAAAATGCTCGGTCTCGGGCGATGATTTTCCGACGTTCGATCTCTCAGACGTCAGTTTTCTGCATTTTGGGCTGAAAATGACGAAAATGCCGGACCAAGACGAGAAAGACACAAAAGTTGATATAATATAATAGCAATAACCCCCTTCGCAGTCGGGTATACACTCGATTTTGGTACAATTCGCTCCATATAGCACTCGCCTATCGGCTCGTGCTATATGTCGCGCATTGTACCAAAATCTCGTGTATACCCTCCTGCGGCGGGGGTTATTGCTTAATTATAACCGTGGCATGAGTCGATTGGGATTTTGATTATCTGGCATCTCTCGTTCTATAAAGGTGAAAGGGGTACATATAGTGTGTGAGAAGGGGCAAAATGGTCCTCTTTTGTGCATTCTGAGACGGACACCGATACAATTTTAAGTTATCCTAACCATCTCAGTATTTTTAGATACTGTCCCGGCATACTCTTAAACATTTTTCAAATCTCTCCAGGTCAATCCTCCCGCCCTCTAGAGGTGATTGTCAAACGACTTTCATCAACCTTCAAATGAAATAGTTTTAGTAGAGAAATTGTTCATAATTTTAGAGCATTGTAGGGTAGTATTGTCACTGACTGATGGCATTACGGTGAGTCTTTTATTGAATCATATAAAATCGTACGCCAAGTGCACTACGTAAGTGACTGGTTAGTTTCTCAGGCTTGTGGGGCCGTGGATCCATTGGGATGTCAACATTTTTTCGACTTGGTGATGGGGGTCACTATGCTTTTTAAATGCCCAATAGGGGAGGAGGGGTCAGTGTGTTTTTTGAACTTCGACACGGCCTCATACTTGTCTAAAATGCGTCGCGCCAGCCACGAATTATAATATCATTCAGTTGCATTTTTCGGCGCACCCTTCGGGCGCGTAACTTAGACAATCAGACATATTTTTCAGCTCGCCCTTTGTGCGCGTGACTTTCATATCACACACACACACACACACACCACACACACACCACCACCACCACACACACACACACATAGAGTTTATGGGGTCATGCCAGGTCACACTAAAATAATGCACCACTACATGGTCATAATTTTACTATAGTTAAACAATCAGAAATAATTTGTCTTCATTATTCTTCCTGGAATGAGGCAAAGAAATCATTAATTGTAAATCCATAAAATAAATAATTACCAGTGAATCATGTGTTAAATAAAAACAAAACTGTGCGCTACTATTACTGCTTGTGATAAATAATGGTACATTGGGTGCTAAGGGGAATTGGGTTCATAAAATTAATTTGAGATACTAGTAGAATTAATTTTATCACGAAATTGATTTGAAGGCATAAACGTGATTCGATGAATGCATAATAAGTTAGAAATATACTATATAACACTTATTTGAGATGACTGCATGAAACAAAATTAAAAAAATGCTTGAAATACGGCTAGTTTTCAATCGGATTCGAACCCAAAACATACGGCATCAGTCGCCTTGCTGAGATGCCATAGACAGAACCGCTCGGCTAAATCTCCACTCCCAAAAAAGAGTGGTTCAATAGCCGGCTAAGTTGTTACATTTTTCTGACTGAGACCGCTCAACACGTTGTAGAGTTCGTGAAGCACTCACGCACGCTAGTCTGGTTCCCTGACCCATTTCCCCGGTAGAGGGCGTGGGGAAATATAGGGTCAGGTACCGGGTAGCCATCTTGAACAGAATTTTGTTCAAGATGGCGGAGGTTAGTCACCTGACAGAACATGCTACAACAAATATGGCTGCTACCATGAAAACGCCGGTCAAAATTCGACTGGATCAGAATTATGTTCGAACACTGGTATCCGAACCAAAAACATTGGCACACGAGACGGAAAACATAAACTGAAAGGATTAATCCAGAAGTACGGGGAAACAGAGGTGATTGAAGGCTGGCATGGCTGTCATATCGCAGCAGTACTTGTTGCGTGTATCGAACGCGCTAGGGTCATTGAGGTCATCGCCGACTGTGGCGTGACCCCAATGACGCGAGCACGTTCGATACACGCCACAAGTACTGCTGCGATATCACAGCTAATTGAAAGCAAACTTTGTTGGAACTGTGAACGACGATTGATTTTGATGGATAGAGTGGTGTCCGAATTTCGTGAAAAATGCCAGGCATCATGTCGACGTTCTAAAAGTATTACGAGGTGTGCTAAATCACAGTGGCTAAAATCATGGAGGTAGAAAGTCTTCCTTTCTACCTCCACGGCTTTGTGGTACAAACAAGAAGTTGGTGTCAAGTGAGCCTGAAAGTGAGAAACCCAAGAAAGATGAGAAAAAGTTACAAGTGTTACTTTCATCCAATCACAGCTTGTTTTATTTTAACCCAATAGCGTCCATGTTTACGTTAGCCGGTACCTGACCCTCGCCCACGCCCTCTACCGGGGAAATGGGTCAGGGAACCAGACTATCACGCACGCATGCTCACTATCATACATCGCACATACACATTTTTTATCGAGTCGAAGAAACGAATTTCATCGCCTTAACTGGGCGAACGATAACCTCGGGGACAATTCTGTCCACCAGCAGTGTTACCAACCCAGGTTAGAAAATACGGCTAGTTTTCAATCGGATTCGAACCCACAACATACGGCATCTAACACACTAAAATCAACGGAAAACATAATTTTGACCATAATGGCCCCAATATACATTATCTTTATTATTATACACCTGCGTCTGCAATCTATTGAGTTTTCTTCGTACAGTAATTTTCGGTATCAGAGGACGCAGAGTCCAATAACTTTGACGCGGAGTACAATAAATTATGATGTTATTGGACGGTATTTGACCTTTGACTTCAAAACACCATTACTTCAATGTGGGGAAATACTTCTAAACATTCGGTACTCACAAAGTTAGTAGTGGTGAATCAAAAGCCTGTGAATTCGGGTGAAATTATGCTGCCGACCTACAATTTCTAACACGTAAGCTTACACTGCGCTGCGCGGGTTTGAAATTTCGTTTTGTGCGCTTAGCGGACACGCTTAACGCGTTCTCAGTTTGCTCGCAATCGCTCAGTGCAGTGCGGGACGGGCATCCCCAAAAAAGCTTTAATTTTGTTTTTTTCGAGGTAAAATTGAATTGAAAAAGGTGTATAATAATGAGGTTATTCCCCAAATACCGGGATTTATGTCCGAGTACATATTTTATAGGAATTAGAGAAAAAGTAACATTTTCGATGACAAAATAGTTTCCATGGCAACTTGAATCATTAAAATAAGTCTGATTTTTGTGTTCTCTGACCCACACTACCCCACTAGATAATTTTCATATCAATCAAGTAACTTTTCATGGGATATTAGAAAAATTGAAATTTTCAACCCCTAAAATGGTTACCATGGAAACATGGGGCAGTGAAATTGATATCACATTTGGTCTTTTCGACCAAAAATACCCTAATGGTGAAATTTTCACGGAAATTGAACCTATTATTCGGGTATTTTTTTTCTATATAATACTTATATTAATTATTATTGCTTAAAAGCGCACTACACTACGTTTCAGTGCTCTTTGCATTACAATACAATTACATATAGATATGACATCAAATCTATTCAAACACTATAAAATTATAGATAGGTATTATAACACTGCCTACAAAAGATAAGTTTAAAGACAACGTTTAAAAGACTCACAAGACCTACGAAGAGGATGAGCATCAAAAGAGAGCTCAATTCACAACAATGAAGCAGCATTTGAAAATGCGCGATAACCATAATTAACTGTATTGCCCCTAGCGTCACGTCTGGTAAGAAGTATTTTGTTAGATGAACGGAGAGCACGCTCAGGGATATTTATATCCACCAATGATTGCAAATATTTCACTTAACTCAACACGAATCATATACTGCCTTACTTACTACATGAGAGTGGAGGGAATGAGACTAGTCAGGCACGGATACCATGTACTCATTATGTTATTTCGCTTTCGCTACCCGAATTTTACTTTGACATCCATTTTCGGCTTAGGACGTAGAATTAACGTAATGGTGGGGTTGTTTCGTCCATCTACTTTATAAAACTTTTAAGGTGTACTCACAGTTTACAGCAACTCTCTGTTTCGCAAATGAAGAATTATGACTACCATCGTAAAATTTCGTGAATGCGACGCATTTGTAGGTACCACTCTGTGACCATTTGACTTCATTTACAGTATGCTCTAAGTTCGGTCCTTCAACGTGGATAATATCTCTTTCGTCTAGTAACAAAGTTATTCTATAGGGGTCAGGATTTCCATTTTCAGCTTTGCAATGAAAAGTTACACTATCGCCTTCTTTGATATTTGTCTCAGGAATCACTGTTATACTGACACTTGACATATCTGTACGCAGCAGAAGAAATTATAAAGCCTATCACAATTTTCATAATTCCAGTTGACTAAGAATTACAATATCAGCTTTCTGATTAACTGTCAAAGCCGTTGTATCATTTTCGACATCCATATCACTGCATGCACCATTTCAATAACTGTACAATTACAACTTTAACATAAATTTGAACTCACATTGTACATCAACTTTGATAGACGCTTCACCGGTTCCCTTCTCTCCATTGTAAAATACATTCGACATATAGCAGGTGTATTTACCAGAGTCGTGTCTCGTCAAGGACTTAAGTCGTAGTGTTTCATTTTGCGAACTCAAAGTAACGTTCCGACTTTTCCAGTTTACCTCGACTATTTTTTCTGGATTAGCATCAATGGCACTGCAACGGGCGGTCACGGATCTTCCTTCAATAATTTTACTCTCGGAAACTGTGACTACGGAAACTCTCGGAACATCTACATTAAATAAGAATGACATATATTTAGGTATTATATATGCAATGACATTTTGAAGACAAAATGTTGTTCCCCGTCTTTGTCTCTCTGTCTCTCTCTCAGCCTCTCTCCGAGAAAAATAACCGAGTAGAGTCCGAGTCAATCGTGCTGTGAACTCTCTAACCTTTTTACTCAAGCCTAAACCCTCGCAAACATTTTGAAAATACTTGAATAGAAGGGAAAAGTAAAAGCTACTTACACTGAACATTCAACACAATCTTTTCGTCACATGATATTGTAGACCATCTCAATCTCGGCAATGTTTTGTGTTGAAACTGACATTCAAATTCAGCACCATTATCAGACTTTTCAAGCTTTTTTATCCATGTAGTATTTTTCCTCGTTCCTCTATAAGACTCTTCTCCCTGTTTCAACCAAACTAATTTCCCTGGTACATCCTCTGCTAAATTTATGCCACATTTAAATATTGTGTAATGGCCTTCTATCACAGTTCGATTTGGAGTAACTGAGCAATCGGGGGTATCACCTGTCATATATACATTTAAAACTGGTATAAAAAAAAAACATTTTGTTGTCGTATGTGAGAAGGAAACACGTCATGCTTGTATTTTCAAGACGACGATTTGCTTACTATTCACTTTCAAACTTTTTGTTTAAAAAAACCCCAGATTTTTGTCGTTCAACAGTCTGTATTCCTGCATCCGTGTTAGCCTCTGTAACCTACATAAATGTAATAATCTCCGTAGATGTAGCATCAGCCATAATTGTAGTAAAATGCACCCACAAATGTAATAAGGCCCATACATGTAACAAAAATCAACCATAAATGTAATAAAATCCCAACCTCAATTGTAACAAATGGTAATCATAAATGCAAATATAGCTGCAAAGCAGCAACGACCGGGTTTCCAGACATCTCGGTGCACAGGGGCAATAAGAGAAACTGATATGTACACATCTTATGACGTAAGAGTACATTTGTGAAATCGAGGTCAAAGGTCATTCTTGTCACATGACATTTTGTCCAAAAACTTTCCTCCTACAGTTATCATTATATACCAAAAATCAGATCTATAGCTCTATTGCTTGCCAATAATAACATATGTGCATACTTAATGTATACAAGATGTAGCGTCATGGGGTGTCCAATCATACCAAATATGAAGGGTGTAGCACTTGTGGTCACTAAGTTATGACACATATATGTATATATGAGGTCAAATGTCAACGAAATCCCATGCTGTTTGGCAAAAAAAATTGTATTCCATAATTATCCCTAGACACCAAAAATAAGACCAAAACTCAGACCTCTAGCTCTATTAGCTTGACCGGAATTAGATATGTGCATAATTAATAAGGTACAGGATGTGGCGTCATAAGGTCTCCAATCATAACAAATATGAAGGGTGTAGCACTTGTGGTTACTGAGTTGTGAACATATATGGTCAAAAGTCATCGAGTTCATGTGACATTTTGTGAAAATAATTGTATGCCATAGTTATCCGTGTGTACCAAAAATCAGATCTCTGGCTCTATTATTAAGTCCAGAATAAGGTATGCGCATAAATTATGAGGTATAGGAAGTGGCTGATCATGTTAAATTTTGTCAAACAAATTTTGCTCCCAGTTAACTCTATGTACCAAAAATCAGACCTCCAGCTTTATCGGGAAGCCCAGAATTAAATATGTGCATAAAAAATGAGTTGCAGGAAAATGTCGGGTCAAAGGCCAAGTGGTATTCCCAGAAGCGAGGTGTGCAGTTTTGTCCCCTTCTGGTCATTATCCAATGGATAAAAGCATTCTCGGACTCTTAAACAGGCCACAATAAGCCATTGCCGTAACATAGCTGTATAGGTATTGGTATGTAAAAGTCTGTAAACAATGTAAAAAATAATTTTTAAAAATCTTTTTCTCATTTGGGGACGTTTCCTTCTAAAAACCAATGCATATTCAATTCACATTCACTCTTTGGAATAGGGGTTTTAAGGGGTATGGAGTTCCTAAATAAAGTTATTTGCCATCTCGTAAGCTGTTTGCAATATGTGATTAGAGATGGCGATTAAGCGACTGTAAAGGGAAGAGATCTCTTTGCTTATAGATTTCACTCATACAGATAATCGTTTGCCTTGAACTTCCTTGAACATAATACCCTATTTTTCACAGAATAGGACCTATAAATATACAACAAGTCATATTTTAGTTCAAATTAATAAAACTAGGAACAAATTCCGATGTGCTGCAATGATAATACTGTCAGGGTTTACACGAGACTGAGTTTGTGCCGCTTCACTGCACAATACCTTGACGCGTATGCATACTAAAAGTTAGCGTATGGAGAAGATAATCAAGCAGATTTCAAATTGGCATTCAACGGTGAATCGCTGTCCTGTTTGCACGCTATTTCCACTCGTCAAACTGTATGTCTGACTTGAACTTTCAACATCGCATTAGTATGGCCACTTTAACACTTGAACGAGGGAATGACATTGAAGCAGTGGACTCTGTAGGTCGCTGGGCGACAGCTAAAGTCCTAGAGCTTCACGAAGATGGTAATATCAAAGTTACCTTTCTGGGTGGTCAAAACGGTTTGATGTGACCACTTCACCAGACATGGTCAGACCAAAGTCTCCTGTTATTAAGGGTAAGAACATTTTTATACATACACGAGGGTTTTGAGAGGGATTTCTTCTTTTAAATTTCGTTGGAATAGTATGGAAGTAACCGAAAAATAGTCGACTGTATTAGTTTCCCCTGAGTCACGTGGTTAAATTAGCATATGCTACACTTTACGGTAAACATGTTCGATCTGTAAACTTGTCTGCTATTTGTCATCAAACTACTCATAGAATGGTATTTTTACTTGTATCGCAACCTAAATCTTGCCATTCTCATGTCAGATGAACGAAATTATAAACGAAATGCCTTTCTCTCAGCTATCAGGGCACATGCATCTGTGGATGTTTGTTTAGCAGGGCGTTCAGCCTCTGCTGAGCTGAGCCTCAGAGACGTAAAGCATTCACAGGCAGAGAGGTCGTTCAGTGTCCATGCTTGCTTGAGTCTGTGAGCCTATAAATTAGTTTCATCTCTTTGTACTACTTTGTCTAGCGCGAAATTCTTTAAAAGTGTGAGACAAGCCCGTATTCAACCATTTGCATCATCGGTAATATGGTACGCCGTGTTTGTTTTTCATAGTGCTAATCTGGTAACGTGTCTGCTTTTCAATGACTCGACAATTTGGGGACCCGCTGTGAACATCTTCGATCGTATAATCTTACTGGCGGCCGGTGAAATTCACCAGTAACTCTAACGATTTCGCCGGTTACTTTTTGGGACTCTCCATCGCTAAAATATTTTACCTTCAGAAATGGTTCAGACCAGTATCATAAACTATGTTATTAAAATTATTCAACTTTTTTTTTTTGTGAAACAAAGTTAAAAAGACAAGTGACTGCAATTGCGTTGTAACACGTCTTGCGTGTATTGCCTGAATGGAAATCTGAATTGCAATGGATGATTCTATTAGCTATTGCAATTGCCCACCCTTATGTGATGACCTTGGTATCTACCAATGGCTACACCTGTCGGTCCTCATAAGCTATATTCAAAATGGCTGAAACAATGGAAGAAGCGACCGCAAGATGAAACTGTACAATCGTGGGTTTTTAAAGCGCACCAAGGAACAAGAGAACGATAATTACGTGGGTTTGAACTGTTTTGAAGGCAATGGCCTGAATATTTCTCACGAAAAACTTCTCGATTAAAACAGTTTAAATGTTAGTACGTAAAGTGCAAGTAAGTAAAGCTGGAGGTATTAGAAATATCGAACATCGCCCTGAGTGGTATAAAATACAAGCGAACCTTCGAACTCACTTCAAAAACGATCTTCAGGTTAAATCCATTATGTGAGCTTCTGAACGTACGAATTTTTTATATCCCATACTCAAGGTTCTAATTACTTTGCCTCTATTTGTGAAATACGATCAATGTAATCATTTTTAATCATTATTTTAAATACGTTAAAGAATATAAAGTCATTTTCGTGACATACAAATTGTATTGAGAATGTTTGTGTATATGGCAATTTCTTCTTTTAATGAAAGAATGTTTATCTACAGGTACAAAGAGATGTAGAGTTAGACGTGGAACTGATATCACATCAAAATTTGGTATAAAGGTTGCAATAGATGAACTAAATGATATTTAGTGAAATAATGACGAAATATGCAGTTTTGTATTTTGGGGGCAATTTTTCCATTTTGGCCATAAAATGTGTTTCTCAAAAAGTGCTTGTCTGATAGCTTTGAAATTTGGTATAATGATTTCTACAGATAGCTTCTGTTGACATGTTCTTAGGGATGATCCTTTGTGATATTTTGAATATATGATAAAATCTTCAATTGTGTATTTTTGCAGCTATTTTAGCCACTTTTTTCTGGCCACTGAAATGAGCTATCAAATATTTCCACCTTCTTCATCAACGTGAGTCAAAATATTTATTATCTACATAAACACAGCAGAGCTATATCGGCCATTAGGTGGCATGTAATAATATATCAACATTCCATCATATATATATATATATATATATATATATATATATATATATATATATATATATATATATATATATATATATATATATATATATATATGTATATATATATATATCAGGTACTGTATGATTTGATTTAAATCCAGGTAATGCAATAATTTTTTTTTAAGTGAGAATCAAACCATTGTTTGTGTGTTTCACAAAAGTGAGTGAGTATGTTGCGGGAAGGTTTTAAGGACAGACTCTGCAGATTAACAAATCCAGTTCTTCTGTCAACTGTACTTGTCTCAGAATAATACAATAGGTGCATGCATTCCCAAAATATTTTTTTTTTTATTTTTGAACTTGAACATAGACCCTCAAGACAAACAAGGGTCTATGATTGGAACTACCATGCAAGACCAATTTCAATTCTGATTTGCTAATTTGATATACATGCACACAATGAGATAGAGTAACTGTGGTCTTAGTTACCCCTACAATCACTCTCGAATTTGTATGTTCAAAGTAAAGCAGAGAGGTTAAGAATAAGAAAAGAGCTGAAGCTACTTGGCATAAAGTTGTACCGGCCAAGCTATTGGTATCTGAAGTTGTTGACTAAGCGTTATTTAATATCTGATTATATCTGATACAACTACTTTAGATTGCATATTATCAGTGCAGAAAGAGCCGAAAAAGTGCACTGTTTTTAGATGCAAGTGTCCCATCATGCAAAATCAGCAGGGCCTATGACCTTGCTATTTGGCATGAAGGACCCTACCTCTATGGTCTACAAAAATTGAGGAGAGAATTTTGATTGATTGATTTTATGCAAATGAGGTCGATTTTAATGTATATTGTCAATGTGGCTACAAGTCACGTGACCCAGGCGTTGATCACGGTCAACAGGGGTAAAAGAGAAATACATATGCAAAAACAATGGAAGGCTATGTTAGAGGTCAAAAGGTCATCGAAATGATATGATACTTATTATTATAAAATTTTGAATGTCAAAGTTATCCCTATATACCCAAAACCAGACCTCCAGCTCTGTCTGCTTACCAAAAATGAGACATGCGCATTTTTAATGAGGAACCTGATATTGCGCCATAAGGTCTCCCATCATATCAAATATGAAAGGTGTAGCCCTTGTGCTTACTCAGCTATTGACAAATATGCATATTTTTCATCGAGGTCACGTGACATTTTGTAAAAAAAAACTTTTATCCCATAGTTATCCCTACATAACGAAAATCAGAACTCGGGCTCTACTTTCTTAATCTTTACGGCCCTAATACGGCTTTTGCCGCCCGAGGTCGTACAGCGGAAGGGCCCGAGCGTGCGAGGGCCCGTACGCCGTACGACCAAGGGCCCCAAAAGCCATATCAGGGCCGTTAAGGTTTTATCATATAACTTATGGAATGGTAAATATGTAGTTTACATAATATTCAACATTGTTTAGGAGATACAAATAAGTGCGATATCAAATATTTATTGCCATTTGTGTCAGTTTTTCATAAATACGATGGCCGCTTGCCATCGCGGATTGACATACATAATGACGTCATTTGTTTACCTGCAGAATTCTAGAACGCGCAAAGCAACATCCGTACTATTACATGACCAACAGAGATCAAGGCTGAAATTGAGGTGTGGAAGGACAAAAGCGTGACGTCAGTTTCTTGTAGTTTATACTGAACAGGCATGCACTTAGTATACAAGGATTTCACTAGAAATAAAAGCCGATGTCACCTGCGCGGCTCCACTGTCGCCACGCGCAACTACGATCTGAGCGAGCAGAGGTTTTCCTAATCTCGCGCCGGCTTTGTGTACGAATGGAACGTTTGCGGATAGCAACGCGCGTAGTAACCAGAATCGAGATAGTTCAGAAATGCACGCGATTTCCCATATTTGGGCACCGGGCCGGGGCGTGATACGTGAAAAAAATGCACGGATCTGAGGGCGCTTTCTCCGATAGCTTTACACAGGAACCTGAATGTAGGTATATGATAATGCCCATTATTTGATGTGCGTAATAAATGAGGTGCAGCATGTGATGTCATAAGGTCTCCTATAATACCAAATATGAAGGTTGTAGTCTTTGTGGTTACTAAGTTGTGGACAAATTAGTATATTTGAGGTCAAAGGTCATCGGTGTCACATGATATTTTGTCAAAAAAATTGTATCCCATAGTTATCCCTATATACCACAAATCGAACCTCCAGCTCTATTGGCTTGCTCAGAATTAGATACGCACATATTTAATGTGGTACAGGAAGAGGCAGGTCATGTAACATTTTGTCGACAAACTTTGTTCCAATAGTTATCCCTACGTACCAAAAATCAGACCTGTAGCTCTATATGCAAGCCAAGAATTAGATATGAGCATAATAAATGGTTGCACGAAAATGCCAGGGTCAAAGGTCAGGTGGCATCCTAAAAATTGTGGTATGCAATTTGGTCACCTGCTGGTCATTGTCAAACACACACTAGCATTCTCGGATTTAACATAATTTCTAAATGGCCGCCATGTCATGTGACCTAATGTTATGGTCATGTGATCAAAAACTTACTTGCGCGGAGTTTTATCTATGTGCCAAATTTGAAGTCTCCAGGTGCAACGGTGTTCGCGTGGCAGTTGCATTTAGGAGGCGGAAGAAGAAGAAGAAAAAGATTTTGATTTTTCAAATGAACGTTTATCACTAAAATTAATCTCCTGTACAGAAAAGTACATATCAAATCAATTCAAATTTTGAGACGAAAAGCAAAAAAGAAATCTGAAAAATGCGCTTTAGCAAATGATGGTCAATTATTGGAAATACTGAGCAAAGAAGAAGAATAAACAAAACGATTGCAGAGGGCTTAGGACCCGTTGTCTCAAAATCCGAAGAAGAAGAAGAAGAAGAAGAAGAAGAAGAAGAAGAAGATTTTGATTTTTCAAATGAACGTTTATTACTAAAATTAATCTCCGGTACAGAAAAGTACATATCAAAACAATTCAAATTTTGAGACGAAAAGCAAAAATGAGATCAGACAATTGTATAATGGCAAAAATGATGGTCAATTATTGGAAAAACTTAGCAAAGCTGAACTATTAAAAACAGCAAAATCTGCAAAATGGCAAGACACTGATGCTGGAGCGAGACAGAGAGAACTGGTGAAAAGGCAAACAGGTAGCTATAACACTTGCAACATGGGCAAAGAAACCATTTAAGTCTGAAAAAAGCACAATTTTGTAAGTGACAGAAGGCAAGATGCGAGGTGCATGAAAAATCTCCACTGAATGGGGGAAAGCAAAAACAAACTTCGAAACAAGAAAAAGCGACAGAAATTTGCAAAGAAAAGGACAACAACACCTTACATCTTGCAGAAAAAAGCCACCCAACCGCCAATGAGAAGGGATCTATTGAGAAAACTCTTCGTTGGCATACTCTAAGTTGGCATGTACATGCCAACGAAGAATCCTCTCAACTGACTACCCCCTCGCATTCCGTGAGGAGTACGGTGCCCAGGACGAGTTAGGTATGGCAAAAGGGAAAGTGTGCTTTGAGGTAAAAGCATCACAAAAGAAAAAAAGTGATCACAACAAAATTGAATCAATAGTAATTGTTCCATCAATGTCTACGGAAGCAATGACGTCATTAATACACCAAATGTTTTTGAAAGCACTTATGTTTGAATTGAGCGTGAAGTAATTATATTCTTCTAGAATGCGAGAACAAACTCGCCTTTTAAAAACAGAAACAAGCATATTACTGATTGAGGGATCATGACCATTAATTGCATTTCGTCTCGTCACATGAATTGCAATTTTAGCTGTCGTAAAAAGAAAATTTAAAAGCGCAAAAGTATTTTTGTCCATGTACGATTTATCGAAGGGTGGGCCTAAAACAAACCACCATAATAAAATTTTGCATTCCTGACCAAGAAAACGGAGACAGAGTTTACGAAGGAGAATGAACAAAGGAGAAAGGCGAGGGCATTCTTAAAATATGTGTAAAAGGTCATCTCTGGCACTACAGAAAATACAATCAGAGGATGAGCTATACCCAGAATGGAGCATAAACGAGCCAGTTGCGTAAGCACCATGGAGAAGACGCCATTGAAGATCTCCTTCTTTTTTTGGGAATTGGACTGAGATAACAAGAAGTGAACAAAGGTTTGATCTTTTCAGAAAGTGAAAGCAGATCTCTCCAAACTGTATCTTGACGTTTATTGTTCCCATGAAAATTGGACATAATCAAGAATTTATAAATGCTACCCTTTTCAAGTTTATACAAGAGACAATTCAAAATAATATTGTCATCATTGCCTTTACAAATAAGTTCGAAAGAGTACGAAGGACGATGACAAGAATGAACGTCATCTAAATCAACTTCCTCTTCAAAATAACTGTGGATTTTGTTTTTCTAATCACAGGGAATATAATCAACCAACGTCTTGACAGTATTTGTTACAATTCTATCTGAATGAATAGAAACAATGTTTTTAAACTGGCTTGGGGAGCGCCAAGATTTTTGGAAAGGGTCAAAAAGATCTCCAACTTTTGTAATGCCAGCACTAATAAAGTGATTAATAAGAGAACTATCAAGAGGGTTTGTAAAACTAACACCATCGTTGAAAAAAAGGGCTTCGTGGAAGATATCTTTGATTGAAAGGGGTCCACCTTTTCTCAGGAAAATACAAGACTTCCAGACTCTCAAAAGCTCAAGATAAAAATTAGGTAGAAATTCTGGAACAGACTGAAAATTCACTGTAAATAGTTGAGAGGTGTACTTGAGATTGTCAACACTTCGAAAATAAAAATCAGCAAACAAAAATGAAGGATGATCCAGACCCGAATACAAGTATCTTTGAAGATAATTTAACCTGAAAGCTTTCACACGTGAAGAGAGATCGATAAGATTTTGCCCTCCTAACTTCAATGGAGCAAAAACTGTACGACTTGGCAACCAATGTTTTCCTTGCCAGAAGAAATTAAGAAATTTGTGCTGAATTTCATCAATGATAAAAGCAGGAGGACAGAGGCAAATTAAACGATGAAAGAGTTTAGTTGCAGCAAGTTGATTAATAACGATAACACGGACTTGGAATGACATAGCAGGAGCATATCTATTCCACCAAGATAACTTATTGTCAATCTTTGTAACACACTCACTCCAGTTTTTTGAAAAGTACTCATTACTGTTGCCCAAATAAGTACCAAGGAGTTTGAGACCAATACTATTCCAAGGAATTTCAAGCGGACGATCAGCACGCCCACGCCATGAGCCGACCCAAAGACCTTGGGACTTACGATAGTTAATTTTTGCATTACTGGCATGCTCATAGACAGCAAACCAATATTTATACCTCAAAAAATCAGTATCACAAGTTAGAAGAGTATGAACGTCATCAGCATAAGCTGAAAGTTTACATTTACGATCACCTGAATTTGGAATCATAACACCTTGAATACTGTCATCTTGTCTTATTCTGTGTAAAAGAGGTTCAATAACAATTGCATACAGCTGCCCTGATAATGAGCAACCTTGCCTTATACCACGTGATAACTGAACTGGAGCAGTAAGAGAACTGTTAACACGAACAAGACTATCAGTTTGTGTATACAGAAGTTTAATAAAATTGATGAAATTTTCACCAAACCCGAAGAAGAAGAAAAACGATTACTAGAGGGTTTTGTACCTGTGCTCTCGAAACCCTTAAACACAGAATGATTACTAGAGGGTATCGGACCCGCGGTCTCGAAACACTAATAAAAAAATCGCCCATAAATGATAAACTTGCCAACCATAAATATAATAAATCTATTTTGCCATTGCAATTTAAAAATTAGCCCTTCATTTTTATTTATTGTATAAAGGGAAGAAGCTCCGCACATCGTTCATATCTTAATTTTTGCGTTTAGTGTGTTTCGCGTGTTTTGAAAGTGTATTTCACAATCGGCTTTTTCGAGACGCAGCTGTTTTCTGCGTGTCAGTGCAGTCTCTACTCCAGAGTGGAGAGACTATAACACTACGATGCTTTAACACTGTTTTTCGAAATTTTGCCATGATTTCTTCATCAGTCACCTCGAATTTATCTGGGTGGATAATTGATATGTCTGTATTTCTATGTTGTACCACTTGTAGTTTGTTACTTCACTTAGAATGCCAATGAGCCTTAATTCGTTATTTTTTATATTTGTTTTAGGTAGTGTTCGTATTGTGTTTACGAGGTTGAAATAAAGAATATATTCTCGTCAACATGTTTTGCGTCGTAAGTTTCTATTATAAGATTATATATTTCTTTGTTGTTTTTTTCTGAGTTGTTTTTTGTAAACTCTGGTATCACTGGTTGACAAGCTGATTTTAGGCTTCTTCATTTTGTCATCAATTAATAGTGTAGAGAATTGCTGTTCCACTTCCTTCCATGGTTTGATCAGTACCTCATCGTTTTCTGATAGTTTTCTCAATGTATTATATTATGTATTTTGGAAAGGAAATCTATTTTCAGGAAAGTAAGCAATAAAATTGCACTTGTTCTATTTAAAGTTTATAATTAACTCAGGGCATATATAAATAAATGATCACTTACACGAATTCATGTTTATTACATTAATGGTTGAGTTTTATTATACTTATGGTTAATTTGTCTATTACATTTGTGGTTCCGGGTTGTTACATTGATGGTTGGCTGTTTTATTACATTTTTGGATGATTTTATTACATTTGTGGTTGATTTTATTACATGTACGGAGATTATTTCATTTATGGAGATTATGACATTTATAGAGGTTACAGCCTGCAAAGATTATAAATGGAAAGATTCTAAATGCGTTGTCTATTTTCGAATCGATGGATCACCGATGATTGAAAAAAGTCTGTCAACCAGAGTGCAAAATATTGACATTAAGACAACGTATAAGAGGGTTAGAATACTGCAATTTTATGAGTTCTTCATAAATTTTGTCTGCCTACCTACCTATGACAAAAATACCAGCAGATGATGTAATATTTCTACTTCTTTGCGACACACAGGAGTACATTCCTGATACATTTGATGTTGTATTATACACTTGTAGGTTGTATGCATTCCCATCAATGATTAGTCCATAATGTTCTTCAGGCCCTTGTATTAATTCCCCGACAGTTATACGATTGGTTCCATGAAACCAAGCTTTGTTTTCAAGTGTTTCTTGTAAAGTGCAGTTGAGCTGAGTGTCATCGCCATGATAAACAATGGTGTTTTCAGGAGTCACAACAAACAAACTGGCGTCTGAAGCGGGAAGATAAGTAAGATTGTCAAATACATATGTATGTGCTAGATGTACAAGCACTTACTAACGTGGAAGATGCATAATATTATATACATTTGTTATAGTTAAAGAGACTGATACGGTCATCCGGGTATGGTAATTAATTATAAGTCACATATGTTAAAATTGAAAACACTGTTATTCTTTTCTAGATATAGCCCAGTTCTTTCCTGTATTTAATTCATTGTACAAAGTCAACTGCTGTTTATCATCCACTTTTTATAAGTTTGATGAAACAAATAAAATGACTTTGGTCAATGCATTCATATCTGTTGAAAACTTTGTGTGTTATGGTGTTCGAAATACAAGTATATAAATCTAGGAGGTTTAGCCGAAATAGAGCACTAGCTATTTTGGACTTGAACAGGCGTCCATGTTCATTGAGCCAATTAGAGAGTTTTATGGGTAAGAAACAACTCATGCTCTTGTAATTTCAAATTCAATGCAACCATTCCATGAATGTCGTTTTATAGGCTTGGACTATTAGCAGGACCAGGTACAGTGAAGAAAACCGTACCAGGTGCTCAGAGTTTCAATTTAGTATGTACGCATAAAGAGATCGCTAGAAATAAATTATGAATAGGCGCGGCAATTAGCATGACCCATGTCAACGTTTTTGAACAGGGATACATTTGCACCATATCAGTCGTTGATACTATGTTATGATTGTAACGCTCCCTGATGTACACCTCGCAGTTTCTCAGCGCACGATACACCCCTGAAACTGTGTGGACTTAAGGGAAAGAACAAAGTAATCTACCAGGAATGTTCGGCATTTTTGGAGGTTTAGCACAATGAACTCTCATGGAAATGTCTCACCCTACTGCATTTTGATTACATATAATACCATGGTAGCGAATCGATGGAAACCAATGTTTAAAGCTCCGATAACTTTTACTATTTGTTGATATGTTTGTTTGAAATGTCATCATAGATTTATTTTGTTGTCATCTTTGAACTTTTAATTTTTGTAAGGGCCTCTCCTTGGTCACTGCATACGCTACGCTGTATAGGATTAGGCATCGCAGCCAATTAACGTCGAAAATCGTTGGCAAGACATTAAGAAAGGAACAAAATATATATTGAATGCAGTCCAAAGAGCGTTACTTCGTAAGTTAGACTTTATGATATCGAACCTTACAAATATCTAATCGTCATGAGGACTTCTACGGTGGCTTCACGAGCTAGCTGCGATCTAACTCCAGCACATACAAGTTAAGTGGTTGGCTGCTGCCATTGCGGGATGCTTGCATTCGCCTTCATGTTTGGGTGCAAAATTAGACCGCTGTATTCAAAATACATTTACGTAAAAATTCAAAAATAAAATGACGAATCGAAAACCTCAAGTCTGTAAATGTATTTGAATAACTTCTATTTTTTTCTTTGATAATAATATGCCAGGGGTCATCCATGACAAATGAGCGAATGCTGACATGCACGACAAACATCATGCCCGAGTCTTTGCAAGCTGGTTAACTAATGAGACATCTTCACCAGTGATCACGATTTGTATCTATGGGAAGGACTTTTATAACGCTTCATTTTCAACAAATTCCATGTAAATTTACGTCGCAGGAGAACTGTTTGGACCGAGGGACATGTTTGAGCAACTAGTCTGCGTGCTAGCAAAGTAAATATTAGACACTGAAGGCGTTGATTTTATTTAAAGTCTTGGTAAAGTTTTCATACACTACGATATGCCACCAAATTGCAGAGGGATGGTGCCCACTATCATTTATTCTTTTTTCTACAAGCATTTAGCATGGTCGTGGTTAACTGCCAGCAAAAAGGGATCACACGTACAGCTCAGAAACAGTGGCTTTCCATTTGTAGCAATAAAATATGGTCGCCTTGCAGGGTCAAGACTAATAAAAATGACAGCTCAGTAGCTGTCGCTTTATCAATTTTAGGGTGATAGAGATTTCATATGAGACCTTAGAAAGAGCCGAAAGAACAAAAGAAAAATCTGGGTACTAGATATTGAATCGGGGCCTGGGCCAGAGGTATTATCACTTAGGTGACGAGTGCAAAAATCAAATGCACTTATGAATAAAGCTGTATGTACACTGAGAATTAACACGATTGGAACTAATGTGGGATAATTGGAAGGTGAATTAATGTCGATTTAATCGACAAATGTTATCTCATCTGCTTTTCTTTTTAGATAATTACACTCTTGTTATTTTGAGTAATTTCTGATATATGCAACATTCAGCTATTTGGCATCAAACACTTTTGAGAAAATTTGCAAAAATATGAAAAGCCAGTTATCCCAAATTAGTTCCAATCATGTTCAATGTAGATTTTCTTTGAAACTTGATGATAATTTGTGAAATATTCTCAATTGTGGTAATCATCGTAATTTTTTTAAAACCTGTTGAATGCGTGATCAAGTCAGGACAGCCCGAGTTTAAGTGGATATACAAATTGTTTGCTTATGGTTACAAAAAGTGTTGTTTTTTCTTCTTTCGATTTCTGTTTTGTGCCAAGGGCACATTTGGCGGCATGACGGTTTCAACGTCAGGAGTCCCGCGATGCTTTACGATTCGACGTTAACAGAGGTTTAAAGAGTACAATGAATTGAATGCACTGTTATAGGCGGAGCCTCCCTTTACAAGGACGCAAAGCTATGGCGGCGTTAATTGTGTAAGCGGACCCAAAACAAGCAACACGCGGGCACACGCTCCAGAAAATCCCCTTTTTTTGGTTTCCCCGGCCGCAAAAATGCAGACAGACTGCAAAGCGGTCAGCGCGAAGTTGCTGCCGATCGAATTCTGTTGTTATATTCAAAGTATAACGCCACTGGAAGACATTTTTAGGAAATTCGAGCGTTTGTGGTAAGGAATCAATGCCCGTTAGCGATTAGAACCGACCGTCAATCAAACGCTTGTATAAACTCTGTTTGTAGGATTAGCAAAAGGTGACAAAGTGTTGAGATCAGTTTGTGTAATTAATGTTACAGAAATCAAACATCGTGCTGGCTAGGTATTTGACTGGGAGGAGAACTCCACTAATGCGAGAACTTGGGATTGAAAAGTGCGGCTTCAAGTTAAAATGTTCAAGGATAGAACACAAATTACATGCCTTTTTATAACACTTTTTTAACGCGCCAAAGATGTTCAGAAATTCAATATTACTCGTTTCATTATGTTTAACATCAATGTATACAGACGTTGAACACTACGTGATCATCAGTAATTATATTGAACTCTACCCTGAATTTTCTGTCGCTGTCTGCTTTAATTCTTCATTCCCCCCTTGCATCTGAAAAGGGAGACTACATGTCTTTGAAAGCTTATTCTCCTGTAACATTTAAATCATCATAGCGTCCTATTAAAGATTATATTAATTCAGAACAAAATACAATAATCTCTAAGTATCAAATACATCCCCCGAACGTGGCAGAGAAAGTACCAGATTGTATTTGTAAATATGAACTCACCAGGTGTCACAACTGCAAACAGAAGAAAGATGGTCGTTACGTTGATTTTGCGCCTCATTTTGACGAGCATCTGAACATAAGATGGATTTTTCCAACTAACCTTCCTACTAACCTTAAACGTCTGCGCAAGCAACTTTTACTTTTAAAGTATAGAAGAGGTCAGTTGGTTCTAGTACCGAAACCATTATGCTTGTCATGCCAGATTGAGTAACCAATGGAATTTGAGGCTGGTGTTAGCCTGGGAGGTACATTCACTATTGATTTAAGCACAAAACATCATTTTTTAACATTATCGTAAACAGTATTATGGGATTACGTGATACTATTTGTATGCAAAACAATAACGAAATAAACATCCATAAAATAACTGTTTCGAGTGCTCCGCGTAGCAAAGTTTTAAATGACGGCTGCAATGCTTTGTAGGAAAACAAGGAGATGTATATCAAACGACTGAACCAAGGGGGCGATATCTTCTTTGCAAAGCAATGAGATAACGTACACACTGTACTTGCAAAAGTCATAATTCAAAGACTTAACGCTAATTTTCAATAACTTGCTGCGTATATTGCACAAAAAGTACGGGTGCAGTATATTTGGCGGAACAATCATATAACCACTATATCACTTTGATATAGTTTATTTAATTATTTTGACAGGCTGGAGGTCAAGTATAAATATTATTCCATGAGACAAAATGTAAGTAAGCTTACCCCCTTTTAATTGTACATAGGTAGAAATACTTTCCCGTTACATAAAGTAAGGAACTACATACAATAGGGTGAAAATGAAACTAACTATCATTACGGTCGATAAAATGATACAAAAATATATTTCTGACAGTTATCAGCATCTGGTTTGCGCAAAGAGTCCAGTAACATTTTTAATAAATGTTAGCATCACGCTGACTCGTTCGGTTACTTTTGAATTCGGTAATTATATATATATATATATATATATATATATATATATATATATAATTATATATATATACAATCGACACGTAAAATTCAATTTTATAAGTTCACGGTAAGCGTGTTAGTTCTAATCTGTTAATTAACTTTGACAAATTATCCCTTCAAAGTATTTTAGTGAATGTACAGCCGCTTTTGAGTTAATCAATCTTTGTTTCGTATCCATTTACTAACATAAAGATCAAAGTTTAACATGTTACTGAAGTAAGAAAAATTGGTGGTATCGTGACTTTTAAAAATTAACAGCAGTCCCAATTTCAAAAAATATTTTTTTCCGTACATTATCTCCTTAAAGTTTTTAAACTTTAGATTATTAGATTAAATGGACAGCGGTTTGAGAATAATTCCCCTGCTATATTAGATGAATGTTCTGGTCTGGAAAGTGGTCATTTACAGCAAAAAGAGCGAAGTAATTCAACTGATTTTTTCCCATGGCCGTGTTATCATTTAATGAGAGTTTGCTATTGTAAAGAAATCAACATTAGATATCAAAAGTAACAGGCGAGAAACATTTTTTTTTTTTTTGGGGGGGGGGGTGTTTGTTTTTTTGTTTGTTTTTCTGATACCTCGTTAATGAGATGAAAGTATAACTGCCTGCCACCAGAACCAAGAAATCGATTTCGGATTATTTCGGACAACTATTTTCTTTCACTAATAAATATGTTTATGTGGATATTTTTGTTTTCTTTTTGCTTTCACGTTTAGAATTCACCAGCACGATATAAGATGACATGTGCAATGTCGCCTTTCAGAAATCAAATCTGGGAGTAACTGTATGCTTTCATAAGGAGCTAGGGTGTAGAGGTTCCGCCTCAATTACAGTGTAATTTGATTGAGTGTCCGGCTTGCCTTGCAGAGCTCGACAAGTGTACATATTGCTTATCGTTAAAAAGTACAAATTTGCAACAAATTGTAGATTACATCGCAGGGCGAACACTTACCATACACTGTCTAGTCTACAATCACGACAGTCTTTTCAGTATGCCACTCACAACAAACTTGACACTGCACTAAGCATCATAAAGTTTCTACTTTAATTTTGGGAAATACTACTCCGACGAAATTTACTGGCACATTTTTCGAGTGTCGGATCTGTATATCGAAGAAAGTCCTCAACATCAACTGGACTGACCCCGGGCGTTCAGTTGAAAATTGCTTCTGCAAGGTGAAGAAAACTTTGAAGACAGAAAGCTCGAGAGATATATCGCCGTCTCCTCCATGCTAGCTTACCCTTTGTCTTGTATGATGCCGTTCCTGAAATTCCATGCCAAAGTACGGTGAAATATTTTAAAAACACTGGGTGTGTTATCTAATGGCACTAAATGTGCCGTGTAGATTGACTTTTGTACTTGCATGTGTAAAATCAACACTTTTACGTCTAGTCTATTCTGTAGCTGTGTCATGTATTTGGGAAAAGTCTTAACGAATAAAGTTTCATTTAACTGAGACAAAAGAGAAGGCGGAGAAAACGTTTTATGCAGGAGTGTTGAGAATTTTCTGGTTGATAATATTCATTGTTGTATTGTGTCGAACTTGTTGATAGAGTAGACTGCACAAAATTGCTACATACTGAAGGGACTGTTGTCGTGATTGCTGACGTCGAGAGAAAAAGAAATGTTAATATTGAAAATAGTTTACTTCTCCCAAAATTAAAAGAAACACCGAAAAGAAAACTTTGGTGATGTGATATGTAGTGCCGCGTTAGGCTTGTTACCATTGTGAGTGACATGCTGAAACGACTGTGGTGATTTTAGACTAGATAGTGTGTGGGAAACGTTCGCCGCGCGCTGTATCTACAATTTGTTACAAATGTTTACTTTTCTAATAATAAACAAAATGTAGAATCATCGTAGCTCGCAAGGCAAACCTGACACAATCAAATTCCACCGTATCTCAATATACGGCCAGAATTATTGCAACATAGACATATCACCGACAGTTAAAAAATTATAAGTTACAAAAGAATCCAGGTCAGGATTTGTTTGAGTTTTCGTCCGTTTTTAAATGGATACATTTAAGACAATTTTTGACTGAGCCCTTTCTGTAGCACGAACTCATAAAAATGATCAACTATGTTTTAAATCAACATTTAGGCCAATTTTATTGCGTCATTAGCAGTTATTCTTCAAATGTCACGAAAAATCCTGAAGCAATGTTATCAAATATAGTTATTCACTTTTTGAGTTTTATACTTTATCATTACAATCATAGATGGTAACGTTTTGACGTTTTGTTTTGAGTGGGGATTTTAGTGGGGATTGTGTATAGATATGTTTTCTCACCAATCATGTTATGAACGCTTTAATCAGCACAATTTAATATCCTGTGTTGAAAAAGAAAGCAATTTGAATATTTGTAATGATGGATATTTTCTTCTCGTAACTTATGTGCATTCATTATTGATACAAGATTGTGTCTGCATTTAAGAGCATTCGGTAAAAAGATTTTTTTAAGGAAAACACAATGTGAGGTGCAATTTATGACCATTATTTCGGCAAGCATTATTTTATTTTCAAATTAAGTAATCCAACTTACGTCGCTCAAACAAACATATCACATACGGATTCTTGTGTGATTATTTGTATGGTGTAATCCTTCCATCATAGACAGCGTTAGTCTACTGTGTATGGTTCCATCCACATGGAACCCATTCATTTTGTCGCATGCCAATTGGAATGTGATGACACTATCTTCGGTGTTAGCAGACATGTTTGCCGAAATGGTATTACATATTTCTTTAGCGTAAAAGCATGGGGTAGAAATATTTTTGCTGACAGCAGTACTGGTACATTAATTAAATGGGATTACACACCGCCACGAGCGACAAAAAGTGTGATTTTTCGTTAACAGATTCATCTTTTGGAAATGTCTAACACTTTACTACAGAAGGCCTATACAGGTCATATAATTGCAAACAAATGACCATAACATGATATTTTAACTTAGCACATGCGTCGATTTAATTCAACGTACAAGTAAGTACACTGCTAAATATTGCGTAATATGTTTAGTTCAATTAATTCACCTCAAATTCTCCTGTTCCTTATCGGCCAATGCACTTTCGATCCTACAAATTGGTATGTGATAAAACATATTTAGGAATTATTTCCCCATGGCAATAATCTTTGTCTAGAATGTAGCTTTTTACACTACTTTCTCAAGCCAGTAATTACTGGACATATCTGTTTCTTGCTTCGTGATATCTTTTACTGATTCGATGTGTTTTAGTAATGTTGTCGCGAATGAATCTTGAAGGTTTATACGCTCAAAAGCCTACACGGTTTAATTTTTTCGATAGTTATGTCAGACATACATGGATACTCTAAAAAGATAGACGGACATAGATAGATAATAGATAGATAGACAGGCACACAGAATGATAGATAGATTGATCAATGACAGATAGATAGGCAGAGGGACAGAGAGACAGATAGATAGATAGATAGATAGATAGATAGATAGATAGATAGATAGATAGATAGATAGATAGATAGATAGATAGATAGAAAGGCAGACAGATAGGCAGAGATAGATAGCAAAGTTATGTGACAGAGGTTAAGATAATGCAGGTGGAAATTTTCTTGGCTTATAGGAAGCCCGTACATTAAAGATTTATATCAACAATGCAAATGAAATTTCAGGGAATCGCACATTGACATCCTTTCTAGTATCGGCGGTATCCATTTGACGACAGTGGATGTAGTTGTTGCCGAGTAATAACTTTATCCTTCCGCCCCTAGATGCCAAGTACCAATTACTCGACATTCGCACTTGTCAGTGCTTTTACAGAAAAAACAAACGCAAGAAAAAATTATATCATGCTGCCCCCATGACTTGCTTGCTTAGCTTCTTTCGTCTTACAATATTGTCTTACGGATGACCTTTCAGTTTTGCACGACAGCAAATATAATTAATAATAAGTACTGTAAATTGAGGGATAACTTATCTTCGTGAACACATTTCGACTAATGAATGTGTTTGGTCTGTTGTGAGAAACTGTTGTCTGAACCGTACTTTTACTTGCATTGTTCCTATCTCATTGTTTGCATTTTTTCAATAAGTTTAGTTTGTCTTCCGTGTTTCGTATTCTCTGTCCTGAAAGATAACAGCCCCTTTTTACTACACAGACCTTAAACACTGCTATGCAGTATACTTCTCATTTTAACGTTATGGTCGCTATCGTGATAATAACTTCAGTTTAATTATGGAATAATTTAGATTTTGTGAGTGCCATTGTATTCACAAAAATTACCATACTGTCCCAAATGACAAATTTCAGTGAAATTTTATTTATGACCGAGGTCAAAAAAGGCCAGGAACGTGCTTGTTCACTTCGTCAAAAAGACATTGGGGCCAACTACAGGTAATAACTAATTGCCGAACCTCTAAAATGAGCATTAGCCTTTCATTCTGTAGTCGTTTCAAGAAAAGTTCAAACGGTAAAGAGAAAAAATATCATGGTCTTGCAGCAACAGAACAAAAAATTGTTTTTAATTGGCTATAGCTCATCCTGTTTCAATCTGAGAGGTCGTTCAGCCATCTGAATGACCATATAAGAGTTTCATTTGGCGAAGAAACATCATAGTTCTGATAAGCTATGTAAAATAACCCATTTTTAAGAAATATTCACATTTTCCTCCAGCAGTTGTCGCCAAGCATAAACAAGATTTCATTTGTTTTCATCACAGATGTCGATTATTTTAGGTGTTTCTTCTTGCATCTACCACTGTTTTTTTATTTCTTTGTCTTCGACTTTCATTTAGACTATAATTTTAGTATGTTTTTATGCCTCAATTAATTCAAATTTTCGAAAGTGCATTTTCGTACAATAAATTCTTGTTCTTGCTGAGAAACTTCTATGAAGAGCTATTACTTGGCACGCCGTTATTTAACATTGATACCAAATTTCGGTATGTACATAACTCGATAGACTCTTTATCAAATCTAGGTTACAATTCAACCGCTGAACCAAAAAATATTTCAAGTGCATTATTACCAAACACATATAATATGACAACATTAGTTTTTTGCAGTTCCGTTTTGTCAACTCAAAGCGTGTTCTAGCAGACATATCAATTTAAACGCGAAATGAATCATCTTTTACTATGGCAGTTAAAGAACAGGAACAATTCAGAACTTAATGAACGGATTGCAATTGACTGCCACCGTAATGACAAAGAAAATTGAGACACATGATGATTCTTAAAGTTGGCCGGCAATGTTTGCCGTGAGTTGCGTACAGCCTCCGTGTGTTCCAGGCGTTACACGGGCTAGCCGGCATGGGGGCATTTTTTGTGTTTGTCTGTGATTGAATATGGTGAATAAATCAGCGTATCAAAACTAGACTACATTATATAAAAATTGGACCAGTGCACATATATATCTCACATGGAATTACTAGTATTACATTAGATAAAGGATAAAAAACAGTTGACCGCCGGCTAAGTACAAAGCTGGGATCGAGGTACGGGCTGGGGTACGGGCGGAGCGAATCCTTGTCCACGGTAACGCTACAAACAGGCATAGTTGGTCAGTTTGCCGAAATGTTCTGTATCTGTGATTGCCGGACCCTTGTCCAAAACATCAGTTTTGTCGTCATTCAAGTCACATGATCTTGACCATTGATACATGACATACCGTCGTCCCGATCGACACGGTCGCAAGGGTAACATGAGCACTCGTCGCTGACGCGTAATGCGTACCATACCGTGTCAGCTTACATGAGGGAAAATGCCAAGAGGATTTGACCGGTTAAGAAGGGCTTGACTACGCAGTTTCTGCGTAGTAAAGCGTCATTACGTATTCATGGTGACCCCTAGCCAGCTGTCAATATCTTTGGGGGCTTTTGTCATTTGGCCTGCTTTGCATATGCGTCGTTGGACACGACCTGCCAATCACCCAGGTAGTCAATTAAACTATTAATTGACTGTTTACCGACCCAATTAACACTATCCAGCAGTATCAGTCATACTTTAATCGCGTGGCCAGGGTGGTCACAACGTAGGAAAGCGTGTATTTCTATGTGTACGTTTCACTTGTGGTGTTGTTTGTACCATCGTGCGTTTGAAGTCCTTGTTTCACCAACAGTATTACCTTCAAGGTGACAGGCTTACTATTAATGTTCAGTATCATTGCACCGAGTTCTGCCCACGGTGAAAACCACCTGTTTTGCCTACTAATTACTGCCCGTCGCTGCCCGTCCTGAATGTAGCCTATCATAGCTACAGTAATCAGTCAATATATAATACCCCGCGCCTTATACATTTTATATAAACTTGTAAAATCATAGTCCGAGCCGTAAAATTGTTGACTTTCGATCCGATATACAGGTTGATCGTTGAATCGCACCGGCGCATCCATGTTTACTTGCCCCATAAGCTCACTACTCTGCAAAGGGTGGGTAGATGGAATTCCAGGGTAAAAAAATTAACACCGGGGCGAAACTTTTTGTGAATCCATGTGAAAATATAAATCATTTATCAGTTTTGATATATACTCCTTAATTATAAGTTTGATCAAAATCGAGACCACATTCAAGGGCTATGCAGACTATCCATGTACGCACACACAGGCAACCACCGGTGAATATCAGCGTCAGCGGCATAACTATCGGGTCGTAAATAGATCGGCGGTTTGGGGGCCCTTGACTATGATTTTATAAGTTTATATCACAAGTAAATGTTGTGGAATATTAAGATATCGGCCTATTACTGTATTGAAAAGGCCAATTTCGTGATGGGCAGTGCTAGAAGAATGACGGGCAGGGACGGCAGTAATAAGTAGGACCGTCTCTTTGAATACTGTTCGATATTAAGTGACGGTCAAACTTTTGGGTGGTGCGCGTGACCGGCGGCACAGACACAAACTGGGTTGACAAGCAGATAATTCAGGTTTTTGTTCAGTGTTGTTACCATTTGTCCATGGTGGAAAACATTGACGGAAAACCAGAGAAAACGGTCCCGCTCCGAGAACAGCCCCGAGACGGGGACGGCCACACTTGTGGTGTTGTTTGTACCATTGTGCGTTTGAAGCCGTCGTGTTATCTACAGTATTACCTTCAAGGTGACAGGCTTACTTTAAAAGTTCAGTGATCATGGCACTGAGTGTTTTACATTTCATGATGTAAATCACGCAATGTTTTTTTTATATATATCGCAAGGATTAATTTTCGCTTTCTTTTGCCCTCGCGAAGTTTGCGAAAATTTCTCGTTCTGAAAAAATTTCAGGCCACAGTATCATTGAACCCACTCATTTTTTTCTGGGTATCCTGTGACCAAATGTACGTAATAGTGAAGTCGATCATACGGGGAAATAAAGGAGTATTAAAAGCAAAGTTCTATTCGTCAATGTCCGTTCATTGTCAAAAGTCAAGGCAAAATGGTGATCCTGAATGATTTCATGGCCATTGGGAAGGTACTCCTCCCCCTATACCACTGGCGATCCCGCCCTCAAGGCACTACGTCATTCGACCAAGCATTGTTATTGTAATTTCCTGCATAAAATTAACAGCGAGGTCAACCGGTCGAATCGTCTTGGCATTTTCTGGCATGGAGCATACGGACATACGCGAGCGCGTTCATGGCCGTGGTTTGAGGGACTGTGGGGAATAAATACTCGAAATTATCGTGTGTCGCAATGCATTTCTTTTAATTTTCGACCAAAATGGTGACTTTGGTATTTTATAACATAACATTCACATTTAGTTTGCTAGTATCCGCTTCAACTCATTGGACAATGGACACGTCGTTTGGTGTCGCCATTCTCAACTACCGAAAATCCAGTTGTTGTGGACTGACCAGGTGGGAGTGCAGAAAAATACTTAGAAGAGTCAAGTGTAGAATTTGGGATAAAGTGGAGACAATTCGTTTGCGTTCCTGCCAGTCTTTTCCGAAGCATTCTTTGTGGTTTTGTCGTCCTCGTTCACGCTGAATATTCTTAGACGTGGTGCCAATCCTTTTCTCGGGGCCTGAACCGGATAGTGCCCAGGTCAAAATTTGTATGGCTAAAAGCTGGAATGGACATTTTACCCACAATTCATGTTAAGCCTCTGCAGCTTGACCAAATAGCACAAGACAAACGCTATCTAAATTAACTAAACTTGCTGAGAACTGCTGTGGCATTCGAGAGAAAACTATCTTGAATTCAAAGATGTTATACGGCGATATTATTGGTAAGTGTATGACAGACCGCCGTCTATAAACCTACATCTGTTACTCATCTTATTTTATAAAAAGTATAATGTTATTGGCGACTAGATGTATGATTCTAAAAGTCTGGCCATATATGGAATGTAAAGAAAATAGCAATCATGGATAGCCAACACAAGACCAATTTAGGATAAATTTTGGTCATGTGGCTAGTGAAGTAAAATTCACTCCACTTTTCAATAATGGCTAAGTTATCTCTAACCGCTTTTTGGCAGGTATTATAAACTGATAATCAAGTATGATGCATAATTTAATAAATGGTCATTGGTAGCATCGGTGACATATATCTATAGATTAAGACCGCTTCCTATTTTGATTTACAGATTGATATACGGCGGTGTATAATGTGGGACAGAGTGTGCTGTTACGGAGGTCATTTTGATGTCACAGTAGGATAATATCTAGACTTGTTACTTTTCGCACATGCCCGGTAAGTCATAAAGTCAAGAAAAAAATGGGAATGAAATTGACGTAAAAGTTAAAAAGGATCTGACCTTGTATAATATCCATAATTACAGTTGAAGATGTGATGAATTTGCATTTCAATTGTATGTAAATAAGGATTGTACAGATAAAGTATATAAAGAATGTGTCATTGCGAACACCAGCACGGAAGCAGGGACAACATCTTGAGGGAAGAGACTATCTGGCAATATGTAAAGTACAATTATAAGAAATAAACGGTGTTATCTTTGAACACTTTGAGGTTGTACACTGCATCGGTATCCCGACATCCTCTCGCATTTTGATGACCCCCTTCAGCATTTTTTCGACCAAAGCTTTGCTACATTATTGAGATATAACCTAAAAAGGACCGAAGTGAAGTCATTACGATTTATGGCAATGAGAAACGCTTATAATATACAGCTCTGTATGTACCAATGACGTCATTTGTATGTGCAAAATGTCTAATAGACATTACAACAGTTAATAATTAAACTTACAATTTACAACATACGCCATTGCGAATTTGCAAAGTGGCACGTTCACAGAATTAAATACGTTAAATTTTAAATCATTCTGGCACAAAAAAACCTTTAGCTCTCTGTTGACAAACACACATTTCTGAGATCGTCACATTCAGTGAGTATGTGGTGAACTTGTGAATATCGGCAAAACATATCGACAAAAAGATCCTCATTTTTAACTTGAGTAGAACATTTATTATAATTAGAATTGATGAAATAAACTGGTCAAGTACAAGGCATATGCTACAGGAAGCTGTGTCATTTCCTGCAACATACAGCACGTCTGTGTCAGAATGCACGTCTTGAATTGCAGAGAGTGTAAAAATGTCAGGAAATTATACACTGAAACTACTTCTCGGTGCCAGCATTGGGTGGTTTTTACATAGCAAACCCTAAGACCCTTTTGTCAAACACTAAACTGGCATATTAACGGTATAATGTTGTCCCAATGGTTACAATATGGTTACAGGAGTTAACGGTCAAAATGAAAATTTCGAAACGTGTGTGAACTAGTCTACTCAATCGAGACCTGTGTGCCGTCGCGTCGGACATTAAGGCTTGTTCTTAACGTGACTTAAATCCACTTACTGTCTCGCGATTGGTAAATTATGCATGTTCCTTGAGAGAAGTGATTGTCAAGTTCATGTTAGCGCGGACACCTTCAAAACTCCAGTCATAAAAATGAATTTTTCTTAGCTTTTGCACTCTGCTACAGACTTCTCGCCCTTGGAACGACAGATATTAATAATAATAATATTGGGTTCTTATATAGCGCACATATCCACAAGTACATGTGCTCAACGCGCTTTGCAATTATTACAATTGACTTAGTAATATTTTTTAAAGATCATGTTTATGTCTTCATGTCTTACATATGATTTTATCAAATAACACCCATGCTATAGCGTAGAACAGTGTGGACTGTCGTCTACGGCGTGTTCCAAGAGAGTATCGACTTAAGTCTATAGTTTAGTTACAAAACCGGGTGATTTTTTTCGCGTGGTTACTTTTAATCGAACTTTGAATAACCGCCTATATTTTATCGCCAACTCTTTATTCGTCGTCTGTTGAAATTCTCTGCACCGCTAAATTCATCATTGTATAAGTATAACCAGATAAAGTTAAAGAAAAGTTCCGGTTTGTTTCCAGGTATAATTCATCTGGAGTCTAGAAAATGTGCGGGCAAAAGCGTTGATCACGATTTTAGATGTATTACTAAATACAACTGTTTTCAGATTTAGACAGCCAAGCTGCCGCTGTGAACTGTAATTAAACTGTTTTCTCTTATTTGCTTCAACTGAAGATAGCTGGCAAAGCAAGTTATTTTGAATGCCCAAATGCAGAGTAAAAGGCCGAATAAAAAAATAAATAATAAATAGTGCTGTTCCCATATCACGGTTTTCAAAGATAAGATTTATGTAAACAAACAACATGGTGGCCGGTATTTCTCCCGCTATCAAAATGTGTCTGATATGGAAATATCGTAAAAATTAGTCATGATTTAGAGTCTGAAAAAATACATCCACTTGGCAAATTTTGAGTTCCTTTTTTAGTCTTGTCACCAATATGGGGGTTCGTAGTCGTATAGACCTAGCGACGCCTGAACTTTCGACGCACTGTACTCTCATGCTGTGAACATATAGACTTTCCACTGCAAAAAAAAGAGGGGTGTCAAGTGCCGTGTCCAGGCCTCCAAAAGTCATGTGACGAAATCAATACTTTCATAGACTATGACAATAATAATCCGAACAATGAAAACACAAGAGTGTGCCTCCGGTGCTTGGACAGTTACCACCGAGCGAAATAGCCTCTGGACAATTGCCACCAGACAT
>LD348664.1:0-36466 GCA_001465055.1 Ptychodera flava | reverse complement strand
CCCCCCCCCCCCGCCCGGGTAATATATTAACACCAACAATTTACGAACGAGACACTACCACGAAAGACATTTACTACCCGGATATTTACCCCTATACTATTTATAACGACAATATTGCTTGGTTTAAATGATACCAAAAATTAAATGAAGAAACAAGAAATTCCCAAACAATCGCGAAGACTAAAATATCCTTCTATTACTGTCTCCTGATGTATGACATAAGATACACATCTTACTGTGCTTCAAATGTTTTGCTGTTACTGAACATTCTAGATTTTACCCTCTGCCTATAGCGGTACTGAGCCGGAGACGTCCGAATCGAAGATTCCCGATCTGACCACAATGCCAGGAGAAGTTCTTTGCTGCTGACAGTTGAAATGTTCATCTTGAACCGTTAACTATAGAATGAATAAATACAATAAATGACATAAACAACTATATGGTTTTGACAGACTAAAACAACGTCTTCATATGTATCATATTATTACCATAACCTAACCTTGACCCAAACACTGGGTAACTAATAATATTTGGTCCCTTTTACATTTTTGTCTTTTTAAGAGTCAAAACTGGGTTACGTCTATAGTTCCACACATATTCAGTTTCATATTTTACGGGTAGTATGTGTGTTAGATATTTCACAAAATATTTACTAACCCCTTCATCACAAACATATACACTCCGTACGGCTGTTTGAATCATTGACAGTGTCTATGCTCTGTCAAAACAAAGTTGAAAATGTTTGAAAATTTAGTGAATCAGACAGCCTTTAAATTTAATTTTTAAGAGAGTGGGTAATTGTCCGGGTGGTAAATGTCTTAAGTGTCCGAGTACTAAGTGACCGGTGGTAAATGACCGGGGCTAAACGGCAGTTGGCAAATGTCCAGGAACTAAATGTTCAGGGGGTAACAGTCCTGTTACGGTATCGCCTGTATACCCCAAAGGAATACCATGAATAATTTGCGAAAAAAGAACTCAAAACTGGTCGCGTTACCGTGTGTTCCGTAAGCATTGTAACCAGGGTCGGGTGCGACCTTTATAGTGTTCGGTTCCTTGAGATTCAGTCGATCTATGTTCCCCAAAATAGCGTTACTTATTCTAAGGGACATTTCTAGGTCTATGGTAACGTGACCACCGTGTTTCTCGCTCACGCGACTAACGACTAAAAATGAATGAAAACTTGCCCATGTCGCATAATTGATATTATTGCTTTAGTAGTTCAAAAGTTTAAACGCGGAATCGTAATGAAAAATATATTGTACTCTGCAAAAACATAACAAAATATGCTTGGCTTGTGCATGTGATCAGTATAAAATTCCCTACTGTTTTTCTTCGTTCAGCTTGGCAAATATTTGTGACGTAATGACCATGTCACCACTCGTCTTCCACCGAAATATTATAAAAATAACGGACGACGCGCTGACCATTAACGTTTATTTGTGGGCAAGGGCGAGTGGAAAGCCAAAAATTAACAGCCTCGCCCGTTAATTTGGCTTTCCTTTCCATTTCCATTTATTTTTGCATATGAATGAAATAAAAACAACGTCATTTGCGATTATGCGCCATTGACATGTTCAAAAATTTTACACAGTAATCATCATTTCTGACCTCACGAAATCCACGTGCGCTTTTGACTTAATTTAATATTTTTGGAGTATTTTTACAGAAAGAAATTGCAAGAAAATAATGAAAATTTTATTCTTACATTCCGCTTTAGAAAGTTTACAGATCGGCGAACTTGCTCTTGTAAATTTGCATTCAAAATCCATATGTGAATGAATCAGGCAATAGGTAGGAAACTCCTTGATATAAATGTCACGTGTTGTCGGATCGGTGTAGTTCGATGTTTGTGCAGTCGTACATAGGTAGAAAAAATCTGCACATTAAAAGGATAAAACTTCGAGTTTCGAAATATGAAAGAACATGATATATACATAAGGCATGTACAGCGGCCTGAGAAATTTTAATTAAAAAAAAAATTGCACATTAGAAACGTTTCATCCTGCTCGGGCTAATTTTAGGTCTCGGACCACACACGTGCAAGCTGGAACTCTCTCAAAATAATAACAAGATAGCAAAGTTCACAATGTTTGATCTGCGACCGATCAGCGCAGCCTACTGGTTCGTAAAAGAGCGTTTAAGGGTCTCAGATTTTGTTGGTTATTGTCAAGTGGCTCGTCCCCGTTTGCGGCTGCGTCCTTGGCCAAATCAGTCTTTTTACAACAGTCTTGCACGGTCACTGCACGGAATGTGACAGTGGCTCTTGATTGTTGTTGCAGTATGAGCCTAGATTGGACTGATTTAAATCGACCTTCCCGCATGTTTCTCTCTCCTTCTGCTGCGCTTTTGTGGCCCTCGCTCATGCGTTTTCGATGATACTGAGCGCCGGCGTCGGTCTGCTGCATTCAGAAATGTTTGCCAATGCATCGTACCCACAGGCGCTCCTTAGCTGGGTAGTCTGCTAAGTAGATCGATTTTCGGATCGATCTATTGATCCCGTAGTCGATATGACCGCCACTGCAACCTAAATACTCACAAGGTGTGCAACACAATCACTCAAAAAACACGCGATCCGGGTTTTCAACTGGCCGTGCGCTCACACAAAACATTCGGAACTACACTCCCATATACCTAGTTGGATCACAAATTTAACCATCTCCTCGAAAATCACGCCAATGAACGTGTTACTCGCATCATCTTGAAGAAATCGGCCGTGTTTTGAGACCAAGCGCAGTGAAGTGTGGCCTGCAGAACGATTCTACCATATGATGTAATTTATTCCACTACTGATTGGCTAATCAACGGTCAAAACAAAGGTCATGGCAAGACGTCACTGGTGCAGTATAGTTGAACCAATCAGCAGTGGAAAAAATTACGTCATATGGTAGAATCGTTCTGCAGGCCGCATTTCACCGCGCTTGGTCTCAAAACACGGCCGATTTCTTCAAAATGACGCGAGTAACACATTCATCAGTGTGATTTTTGAGGAGGTGGTTAGATTTGTGATCCAACTAGGTATATAGGAGTGTAGTTCTGAATGTTTTGTGCGAGCGCACAGCCAGTTGACAAATCGGGTGGTGTGTTTTTTGAGTGATTGTGTTGCACTCCTTGTGAGTATTTAGGTTGCAGTGGCGGGCATATCGACTACGGGATCAATAGATCGATCCGAAAATCGATCTACTTAGCAGACTACCCAGCTAAGGAGCGCCTGTGATCGTACCTGCCACCGTGTACCGGCCGATTTTAACCCTCATCCTTAGCATTTATTTGAAGATGAAGCGTGTGCACTATACCGCGAAGAATGTACGCAATTTCCGCATGTAATATCAAGAATATCGTGGTCGGTAATTCTCAACCGTTCAGGCTAAAGGAAAAAAATAACACGCAGTGTAGCTGATAGGTTGCCATTTTAATAATACGTGACCACACACTTTTCGCCGAAAAAACGACCACGTGTCAGTGGTTCGAAAACATATCCTTAATGTCTCACGACTGATAAAGCAGAATGTTCCACCAGCAATTTATCAATCAATTTTTAAGGGAGTTCTGCATCCTCAAATTTGCAGGGTTGGCTCCAAAATGTGCTTGGCTATGCAACGAAAATAATCCGACGTTCAAATTAAGCTTGAAAATATCTGCTTCCCTTAAAAACGCAAATACGTGAACCTGTTAAAATATCAGGTTGACCCAAAAATTAAACGTGGGGTGGCGGTTGAATTGTAAAAAATGTTCCCGTAAGTCATTTTCAGGCGTATTATTTATTTACCTGATTAAAGCACACGATTTTATTCACAGGAGGCAACAAGGTCAAATAAAAAGAGCGCAGTTCCTGAAGGTTCTTGTGTCTATATGGATATTTTGGTATTTTGTTCGTTCTTCGACTGTCTCTACCGACGTTTATGATTGTTACTAAAAGCAGAGAAAGTTAAATTATCCGAGTATTGCAATTTTGTTTGCAGTAACAAATAGACAATTTTAGCAAGTCTAGATTGGTTTCGATCTTACTGTGTACGGCACTCAGCTACCTAGCGAAGACACCGCAGTCCAAATAGCAAGTCTAATTCCCAAACCTAACCATATATGAAATAGAAGTGTTCAGGTGTTTCAGTATATATTGCAGTTGGCTGTGAATTTAAACTTTTGCAACGTGTTTGCAAATTTATTAAAAGTATTTTGATCAACATCTTGAACAATATTCACAACATATTAATTCAAGGTCATTAAGTATACAAATATGTAATTAGCTGAAGTAAAATACTAAATTCCTTTGACTTCTGTCTTTGTATCACCAATTTATATAGCAAGTATTATTGCCTTTGGTCAAGTCCTTCAAGCTATACATGCCAAACTGTTAATTAGATATACAAATTATAAAATAGCTGACCTGAAAATGCTAAAGACTTTAAATATTATGTTTCGCCGACCTTGGTAATGTTAATCCACATATGTATATCCCTTATCATGAAAATTCATAAAATATGCAAATTTTGAAAAGGTTTAAGTAAAAATTCTTAATGATTTTCGATAACGTTGTATCATACTATATTCAACGTACAGGCAAGTTTCGTCAATCTTGGCCTAGTCAATCAAGATATATAACCCTAATAAGGACAGCTCATTTAATTATACAAGTCAGGAATTTGCTCAAGTAAAATGCTTAATGACTTTCAATAACGTTGTATCACAGTATATCCAATGTACATAGCATGTACACACAAACTTTTCCACATCAATTAACACATCGCTTGACAAGGCTCGAGCAAGAAGCAGGGACAACCGTCTACCAGCAAATGTCCTTTCTTAAGTGGTTCGATGACATGATGAGATTTTACAATTCTGTTACTGCAACCCTCCTCATTTTGTAAAGTTCACGGCGCGCTCGAAAAACACATAACCCACTATTAAACTCACACACAAACTTTTCCAAAACAGTTAACACATCGCTTGACAAGGCTCGAGCAAGAAGCAGGGACAACCATCTACAAGCATTGCTACTAAAAATCAGGATATTCTCTATCGGTCTCGAACTCACGGCATACGTCATTCAGTCATTAAGCTTATTGCTAAGCCCTAAACCTTAAATACGATTGATCGTTAACTTAACTTATTTAAAAACAAATGACTGCCACCTCTCCATAAGCTGCAAGGTTTATGAAGCATTCACATACATATACTTACTAGGAATATCGCACATTATACTGTTCCTAACAAAGCAAGGAATTTATCAACGAACAAGCCAAAAGACAGCCTGAGGGACAATTGACTAGTGCCCGCCAGCAAAGCGATCATCCAAGGGAAGGCATTTCAGAATGTTCTCGATCACAAAGTACGCCAACCAGTAGCTAAGCGAAGATATCACCTAACCGCCCAGCTAAATATCAAGCTACATGTGTTAAATAACCTCGTTTAGTTGTTACAATCGGACTACTGCCTCTTCACACGCTGTGCAGCTCATGGACCTATCAGACATAAATACTCTCTATCAACAAACGACGCTAAACGAAGCAAAAATAGCCGCAGTGACAATTCTGTCCCAGGCAAAGCTGTTAACCTAGGGTAGAGCATTCATTAAAAATTCTCCATCAGTTTCGATTTAATAACTTACGGCACAAAGTCTTCTAGACTTGGTTCAAGTCTGTGATTTGTGAATGTTTGAGTCGAGTGAACACAATGATTTGTATTTTGCTTTCATGTGAAAAGCGCACGTGAGTGGATGCGATGAGTCGGGTAAACGCTATACAAGGGAGTTTCACCCGTAGTCAGGTGGCTTAGCAACAAAAAACAACAAGATCGTTACACGGATGACAAAAGTGCCAAATTTACTACAGAGGTTCACATATGTGTGTAGATCAAAATTAGCTATTGCTCCAAAATTTTGGGCCACCGGAAAGGCTCGATGACGTCATATATTCAAATGGCCGCCATTATATTGCTTAAAATGGTAAAATACAGTTGATTCAGCCAGTTTTCACTATTCTTGTAAATAAACTGACTCAAATATTCTCAATTATAAATAAACCATTAAATTGACGCAAATTAATTATTATGATGCCGTCATAAAGCCAAAATGGCCGAACAAATTCAAAATGTTTGCCGTAACATTGTCTAAAAATGTTAAAACACCGTTAATGACGCCTGTTTTCAGCATTTTGCCACCTGAACTGAAAATCAACACCCAAAATTACAGAGAAAACAGATTTATGATGCAAATTTATTATTAACATGACGTTATAAAACCAAAATGGCAGCTTAAAATTACAAAATGGATGATTAAGCAGTTTACTATGCTTGGTACAATAGCTCATGTATGTGACAAATGATAGTATAAACGTAATGTACAATTTGTATTAGTATTCCGTAAACTTAAAACAAAAGATGAATGTTTCAAATCTTAGCCAATAAGTTCAACACAAGTAAAAAAACTCTTATGAGATTATTGATTATTAAAAATAGCATGTGTTTGAAAAATCCAATCGATATAAAGGAAATGAAGGCAACTTCACACACTGGTTCTACCATTGCTTGTGATACGGTATAGTGAGTAAATCGATGTGGTTTGGTGATAAGGGAAAATAGTGAGAAACCAATGAATCGATAGTACTTTGACATTCGTTATGTGACCTTGGTCCCGGAAATAAGGTTTTATGTTGGTAATTCCTCCTAGCGGCGTCTCAGGCCAAAGTGGGGTCCCTTCTTCAGTAACTTGAACGGTTTTGTATTCCCACATGCTCAGTTTAATGGTAGCCATTGTTCAACAAAGAGAGATGCTAAAATCATTATTTTTGGTCAGATTTTTGCGTTAATTGTTGCTCAGACCATTGATTTGTACCTTCCTTGTGTTTGAATTTGGCTTGAAGGAGGATATATTGTATGTTTTTCTTCCTTTTATACGTTATTATAGGTTTTATGGAAAACCATGGCCAGCGTTTAATCGCCCTTCATATTTTTTTCAGATTCTTATTACATTGTTTGATTAGGTTGTGCTGGTAAGTATTTTGTTACATCATTACTCGTACTTTTGTTGATGAAGGACGGCTGATGCTTTGTTACATTCTTTTTTATACAAGCTATGTCTTTTTTTTTGTAATCTCTTTCTTGAAGATTTTGCATTGAGAAATTGACATTTTTATGAAGTTCATATTGTTGTTGCATGTACAAATCTGAGTAATTCACCTTCAATGAAGCATTTGAAAGTCGGTGGCAGATAACTATCGTCAAAAGATTATGTGTGGGTTCAAAAATCGAGTCATCTCTCGATTGCGTCAAGGATGTGATTTTGTCGATAGAATGTTCAATTATGGATTCCCAAGTTGAATGTAGAGTACATGGTGTTGCACTCCTGGACAAATGTTCTAAATGTTAAAAGTTGATGTTCGATTCCTGTGTAAACCATGAACATTTCACCTTTTAATTTCCATACGAATATTTGACCGGATTTGGGATTTAATATAACTTTCTCCATTTCATGGTATGAGATATCAGCAACTTCTGGTGAGCCCATACTGCATCCATAGATTCGTTTGTATTTTTCTCAGTTGAATTAAAATATGTTGTGTTTCAGAGTTAGCGACAGTAAGGCTTTCATGTACATTGATTGTGTTTTTTTTTATATCAGTTGGCAGGTACTGTTTCAGAGTCCAACGATACGATCGCTGCATTTATGGCTTCATTTTCGGCATGTTTTTCTACATTGATATTATGTCTAATGTAACCAGAATAGAGTTTGCTTGTTTTTTTAATAGTTTCTAACTAGGGAATAAAATTTTTGTGTCCCTGGCATATATAAGTCGTTCTAGACGATTGGTTTTATGGCAAGGTCTAGAAATTCCGACATTTGTTTTATTGGGCTCGAGCAGCCATTTCTATTGAGGCGTTGGGTGACAATTGTTTCTTCTACTTTGGTTTTTTGTACTTTTGGCGGGAGATACCATCGTGGTGTACACATTTATTTTACTTATGGGTATGGGGAAACTGTAAATCACCTCGTCATTGATCTTCATGTCGAAGATGAATGATTTTGTATAAAATATCCACTGTAAACGTTTCGCAGCTGTCTATAACTTTCTTTAATGCCATTTGTTTTATTCACAATTGCTATGCCTCATCTTTTGTTGATGGGTTTCATTGAGATTTTATTGTTTTTAGACAGATTGTTCAGGGCAATCTTTTCTGCCAGAGTCATGTTCTTTCTGATGTGGGTTGCAAATGGAATTCCCTCTATCGATCTAAGCTGCTTCGAGACAGTTTTACAATTTTGGGGTTTTCCGCGGTTAGTAGCGTCGAGCATGGACTTATCTGAGAAAAGATGTCTGATTAATTTATTGATTGTTTCTCATGATATCGCACAATCTCATGATGCGAATAAATTTGTTGATATCTCATACAGCAATTTTCTGTATAGGCACTCCGGAGGGGGAATAAATTTCAAGCCTTCACTTAATGCTTTGATTAAGGTTTGATTTGCAAGATTGTTGATGAATCTGAGGATCTTTCTGAGTTATTATCTTTGGTTAACCTTCCTTTTCTGATTATGTTCTTCCTTTCTTTTTTATGTTTTTATGTTTTGGGTTTTCAAACAGCAAAACTTGTCTGGTCACGTTTTTTGCAATTTCATTCATCTTTGAATTCCTTACCAGTCTGGTAAGTGAAAAACGAAAGGCCAAGACGCTACAAAATATAAGTTTCTGCAGGAATAATAGTTTTATGTTCAAGGAGATATTTAGTTGCAACCTAAGCAGCAGTCGCTCCTTCTAATTTTTCTCATCGTGTGAGATTTGGTCAGCTTGGATCACCCATGTCCATCTTTAGAAATTTGCTAGAGATCATTTGATATCCCATCGTAAGTCCTGCGATTACAATACCATCATACATTGTGTTTTCAATTGTTTTAGTATCCATGATTGCTGTGTATATAAAATAGAAAAAATAAAATAAATCACTACAGAGTCCTTGCACTATTAATTCATCAAGTACAATGTTGAGGGACCAGGTCCCAGTCGAGTGCACCGTTTCAATTGGGATTCCATAGGAGCAGGATGCATCGCATCCTGAAGGGGCTCATGTGTAAGCAGACTCGGTCGCTTAAGAGGACAAATATGCCGAACACCCCCCCTAATATAGCCCTAGTGCAGTCGATGAAACTCCTATAATTCCTAAAACATGATAACAATTATTATACCATCTGTCACATTGTTGTGGTGTACCCGGTAACTTGACACAGTCTGCCTCAGTCATTGCTATCGCGGAGCCCACATGGTGCTACTTCCCCTTGTTCTGTCTGTTCCATTCTGCTTATCTCTTCCCTGCAGCCGCTCTCCCTAGATGCTTTGTCGGGAGGGTAATTTTCTCTATGTTGTGCTGCAGAGTAGCCATCAAAAAGGCTTGTGGAGGTGTTTCTGTTTGCTGGGTCGGTGGTGGAACCGTCTGCAGTGCTTGCAAAGTTGAATACATTTTTTTGGGTATTATATTCAACCAGATTTTTTTTTAATTTACATGTTTACCCGTTATTAAAACGGTGGAAACTAGAGCAAGTATGGGCCCCAATATATAAGCTTTGCATACTGATATCCGCTTTTTTCACAGTTTAGAATAAAATCCTTCTTAAGATCATAGGCATAGTTATCTCGGTTATCGATTGGAACTACCTGACTTATTGAATGGGCTCCTAGATCTATGAAACTTTTAGTGATGGTATCACTTATAAGAGAACTGTATTTCCCTTCATAAACTTTAAAAACTTTATTTACAGTATCATCATTCCATTTTTCCACATTTTCAATTTAAATCTCCTTGCCAAAAATAACTTGCTTTGTCCACTTGCGTTGATACAGAGTATTTTTTCACGCTTTGTCTGTATTATGGATCGAGCATCTGCCCCTCCGGAACGCGCTGCGGTCAGTGCCTCTGTCGCTGTCACTGCATTAGCCACTGCTGAAGATTTTATGAAATTCTCCATTGTTTGCAATATGTTATCTATTCTTAGTAAAAAATAAAACATCCTTCAGAACATTTTTTCAATATAATATCTTCTCTTAGTAAAAAATAAAATATATGATTGTTCAAATCTATGCGATATATATGCTACTCTTAGTAAAAAAAATAATATACGTTGAAACCTGTATCCCAAATACAGTATCCGCACAGTCTGGAATGTGAGAAGAAGAATCGTTCCAAAGGTAAAATACGGTGGTAGACTATAAATATAAAAATTCTCCTCTATTAAAATCTTCCTGTATATAGAAACACATATTGCAATTGTGAGTACAGAACGCACTAACTCATTACCGATTGCCTCTCAACTGAATAAAAAACATATACCGACAGTACAACATGTGGATATTCCACCTAAACCGAACGACATAAAACCCCTTCTAATGAACTTAGAAATATATGTAATACCAACAGATAAGTTTACTCTCCATCTGCGGGATATATTCAACGATAACGTAATCACTCATTGATCAGCAAAAGAAAGTAATATATGGTTGGGAGGTCCGGACATGAAGTATTGGACCAGCAATTAAATTTCGACGTAAGGTGCAGCACCACGGGCTGTGGTATTTCATTCGCCTATCTCTTGGATAACAAATTTCCGCCGCAAATATGATCATTCTGTCATTTTCATGTAGACTTTACAGTACATCGGATCCTTCAGAAATTGGAGGTTGCACTCCTGATGCAACCATTTTCACAGTCGGCGACTGAAATATAAACTTCTCAGTACAGAATTTGGTAATATAAGTCCCACGAAGTCTGACTTTCGATATCACGGCGGGAAATCTCAAAACTCAGGTCTTGGTTATGGCTATGAATACTACACTAATCTTGGCCCCATCCGGCGACCTGCTGCTATATACAATGGTCAAGACGTTTGCCTTTCCGCCGACAGTGGCGTTCATTACACACATACAATTTTTGGAAAGAAAAACATGTGCTGCCCTACAATGACCGGCCACACTATTATTTCTTCCAAAATGATGGATCTGAGGGACAATACAATAGTTTCATCCCTCAGAAGGGACTAACAAAGGCAGGTCTTGCCCGCCTGAATGAAAGTCTTGAAGCATATGTATATTGCATCCTTGGCGCACAAGCGAATATTCGTAGTACCATACTGACAGTGCAGAGCAAGTCCAAATAGAATTCGGCGTTCTACTCGAAGATGAAATTCGTAATACCGACAAAGTAATCAGTTATCGGCGATACCAAGACACAATAACAAATACTGGTATAAAACTTGATATGTCTGTTTTGCCTAGTTTACTTCTTTCACCGTCTAAAATGGTCATTCTTCCGGGTCCGGCGAATGCAGGTTACAATAATGAATTGCAATACGCAACAGAATGTATAAATATCAATACAGAAATCTGAGAAAGTGCTAAACATGAGGCAATGGATGGGGACGAGGATGCTGTGAAATGGCAGGACGAACCGCCTCACGCCCTCACGAGCTGTAGCCCTAACAGAAGAGTTCCGAAGGCACCAGATGCAGTAACTGCTGTCGCAGACGCCGGTGCGGATCCCATTCATGAATTTGGCAAAAATTGGTTCGTTACCTTTAGCCATATTCATTGGATTTATATACAGTATATAGATCAAATGCCTGCGCTCCAACCACCATTCAACATGATTATAACTGGTCTGATAAATTCTAGCAAAACGGAGTATGAAATGAATCTTCTCATCGGACTGAACGTGCTCTTCATTTGTCTGACATACATGAACAATAAAACGTATAGTAAAAATATAATTTTTATGGATGATAATGTATTTGTGTTTCTGGTCGGACTCGATGCTGTGAATGAAACTCTAGCCTTTGTACATAAAGAATGGGCCGGCACTAACACACCCATAATCCTCGACGACTGGGCCTCGTCCAATGATATGAAGAAGCGCAGTCACGTTTTAGTCAAACTCGGTTTCAGTGCCAGACATGATGGATTATCTGTCTTGGTTCTGACTCAACAATATACTAGTATCAGTAGTAAACCCTCCAGGGAAAACATACACATGTTAGTACTTTTTTCACACTGAGCAATACAGACAACAAGACTATTATAAAATAATATGGAATAGAGATCTCAGAACGGAAGCCTCGGACCTCGTCAGACAATTGAAAAATAGGCCATTCAGTAAACAATTATTTCATTTATGACACCCGTATGACATATTTTTCGTATAAGGAACTATATAGCTTAGCATGGAACATGACACCCGTATGGCATACAATTTTTCGTATAAATGGGTATATATAGAGATAGAAGCAAGCTACCATGGAACCCGAAGGAATTCTAAGAGAATTATATTACAACCCCAAACAGGTTTTGGAGGTGAACAAAATTATATGAGGCACCGCGTGCCACCGGACTGAAAGTGACATAGAAAAAGGTGCAGGACTGGTTGCAAACTCAGCTAACTTATAATCTACATGAACCGGCCCCTCACGGTAGCACCTGAGGCAGGCGGCGCGTCTTTGTATCAGTGATAGACAACTGGTGCTGGAAAAAGTGGCGTCAAAATTCTGGTATGAATGAAGAATTATCGCAGGCTGCAGCCAAATTTACTGCATCATAACTCTTACCACTTACAGTTGGTCCATTTTTGAATATGAATGATATTTTTGTGATATCTACATTTTTGTAAAGATATATTACGATAAGACAATGGTAATCCTTTCTATTTCAGATGCAATAAAAAATACTGGAAAGTGACAAAATACAAATTAGTGATAGAGGCGAAAATTCATGTTTGGAGAATATGTAGATACTATTATATATATAGACAATCTAGAGTGCATTTTTCCAATCAACCCTAAATATGGTTCCAAAGATCCAGCCACATGCGATGAAATGTGTGTATCTTTGTGACCATCTCTTCAAAAGTTTACCAATCTAATAGTATCCCGGATCTAAGGTAAAAGCTTCGATGCAAGCACTGCTAAAAGCTTAGCTGCAAGCCTGATCGCTCACTCCAAAAATGTTAATTTAAAATCATTTCATCATCCTTCTATAGTGTATCAGAAGCGAGGGAGCGACACACAGACAGAGTATTTTAAATTTTGGTTTTAAAAGATGTCATATTGGTATTTTGACTACATGCATTGATATAGCTCAAGAAAACGACTGTGGGTTAAAAACAGTAACCACATTGCCAGCCAGACGGAAAAAATCCTGCTGTTGTACCTCGTAATATTAGAAAAAGGTAGTAAGATAGAATTGTTGGCATTATTTAAACATTCCAGTATGATCAGTCTTAAATTGACCATAGAGACTATTTTGTGTTGTGCCTTACAAACCAGAAATTCAAGACGAGGAAGAAGAAGGAGTCGACTTGCACAGATTAGGTGAGATATATAAACAAATAAATACTAAAAAAGATATTATAGTGGATTTTGATTAACCTATCATAGAATATTTTCTTTAAAAAAATTAGGATAATATATAAAAAAGATTATGATGGATTAGAATATTGTCCAGCATCGCTTAGAAAAGCATTCGATGGAGTAGTTTTACGAAAAGAATTCCCTGAAGTCAAGCGAGTCGAGGACATAGCGAGGATCGACATCGAAGGCATGGCCAAAGAAAGAAAGATGTACTTTGTTTATACAGAAATGGAAGTCAAATAGGTGGATGCGAAAGACGAACGAAGTATGCCACAAATTCATACATTGCCTGTTCAATTAAAAGATACATGCACAAAAGATTTAAGAGGATCGGAATCGGATATAAAATAACAATTAATAGAACGCTACGACCATATGCTTGAAACAAATGAAAATGTTGAGGGTTCTGGTCTCGTTCTCAAGGAGATACTTAATTTCAAAGTAATTCTAGTAGAAGTTCTGCTGGGGGCCGCCTACGCTTCGGGAACGTATTCCGAAAGGGAAAGAGTCCAACTGCCTCAATGGTTAAAAAAAATAAGCATTGAGTCAATGATCTGATTCTACCTTGCGGTAGTGAGAACTGCGTCTAGTATGCAGTTATGGCAAGTATAAAGTTAGCCACTACCATGTTTCACAAGAAATGTGGTCAGACAAGAAGAAACTGGAAGACGTATGTTAAATTTGTGACCAATTACTGTTGAGATGGAATACCATTTCCTATACCCGCTGATCTGACAATGTACAAGCGCTTCGAGCAGCAAAATGAAGGATTGAAACTCCAAGTATTTAGATTTATGAAAACTAATCCCGACCCGTTCGAGATACCAATCATAAATCATGGTGTCAATGATACAGCAGCAGATATAGCCAATATCTTACTAATAGTAAGTGCCGCTGGTAGAGACGCGTTCCGAAGGGGCCACTTCGTACCAAATACTTCATTAAAACGTCTTCTAAATTCTCTTAATGATCGTAAGAATGAGCACAGACGGGAGTGTATTTGTATGCGTTGTAAGCGGGGTTATGCGTCAACAGAAGAGTTGGAAATACATCAGGTATACTGTGGAACAGAAATCGCTCAGCCAGTTTTTCCAAAGGAAGTGTGCCAATTCGAAGGGCATCAGACGAAGGTGGTTTGCCCCTACGTCATCTATGCAGATACTGAGGCAATAATTGAGAAGGACACCGGCAAGCACATTCCAATTTGTATTTCGTATGTTATGATTGAGCGATGGCAAGCCCTGCCAGGCAGTACGCCGGAAATTTTGCTATAAAAGAACAATGTGTTACAGAATTTCTAAAGGATATGAAGACCACATATTAACTGAATATGCTCACGTGTTTTACAACAGGTTCAGTAATTGTCAATAAACAGACTAGAAAGTTTTAGCTTTTACTTAACAGAACAAGTGTGACCCCTGAATGGAAGAAATGACTTTGAGTTTGACAAAATTACAAACTTAGTTATCAAGCATTGAAAATGACTGCTGATGAATCGACATGTATTGACATTTATCACCAACTAATGGATGCATGAAATATAACAGTATGATATGAATTACTGCATACTTTTTTACTGTTATCAAGCTGTGTAAAACAATTGTACCTTTGACCTGTCTTATATCAAACTGACAAATCAACGTACAAGGATATTTTACGCAACATTTGCAGACCTCAGGATAGTTACTAACCAAAAAACAAGAACAAAGAAAGACATTCGATATTCTGACAGCAGTTCAATTGAGCACATGACACGGAGTGGAAGACAGATTTCTGATACTACTAGATGTGTATACGGTATACTGCTAGAGTAACTATCTCTGACGATGATTTATTGTATTATGTTTTTCAATATTCCTGTCAATAAACCAAATTCATACCAATCTAATTGACACCCGTGTGAGGCGCGTAATAACAACAATCATATATGTGTTATATCATTATATGTAGCAGGTTTCATCAATTTTCGCACAGTACTCTCAGAGTTAAATGACTAATTACAATGCTTTATTCAATATGTGAATGAGCTATTTATTAACTTCACACGCCCAATGCTTCTCAGTACAATTAAATATTTAACAGATCAATATCTGTGGCAAGTTTCATCAAATGTAATGATGTAATTTTGGAGTAATATCACGAATTACAAAGTTCATTGAATATGCAAATGAAGCCTTAATTAACTCCACACAACAAAATGCTTTAAACCACAATTAGCTATCTGTCGGATCAGTATCTGCAGCAGATTTCATCACATTTCGTGCAGTTATATTGGAGTTATACGACTAATTACAAAACTTCATAAAATATACAAATTAGCTATTTGCTAACTTGACACTGCAAAATGCTTGTCAGTACAATTAGACATTTATCAGATCAATATCTGTACCCGATTTCACTGACTTGGGTACCTTAATAACATAGTTATTTACCTAATTACAAATTTTAAAGTTCATTGAATTTGCAAATGAAGCCTTAATTAACTTTACACTACTAAATCCTTTACACCACAGTAAGACATCAGTCGGATCAGTATCTGCAGCAGATGTTATCACATTGGGTGCAGTTATATCGGAGTTATATGAATAATTACAAACTTTCATAAAATATGCAAATGAGCTATTTCGAAACTTGATACTGCCCAATGCTTCTAACTATAATTAGATATATATATGATCAATATTTGTAGCAAGTATCAAGGTTGATGCAGGAATTTCAGAGTTATGTCACTAATAACAAAAGTTCTTTAATATGCAAATGAGCAGATATTTGACATGACACTCACAGTATCATGATAACGTTCTCAGATTGTCATCTGTGAAAAGTTTCATGAAATTTCGTGCAGTAATTCTTTGTATATGTCTGCACTGCCATTACCATCTCCATAGGGAAACCATTGTACGGAACAAAAACGCTATTGCATAACTTCATAAATATGCAAGCCACACTAATCAAAATCTAATCAGTTCTTGCAAGTAGCATATAGTACCTGTGTACCAAATCTGACTTGAATCTGGTTAGGCATTTTTGAGTTATCGTGTAAACAGACAAACTGACAGACACACACACACACTAACACCTGCACACACACACACACACACACACACACTAACACACACACACACATGGACAGACAGACAGACATCGCTATGACACTAGCCCATGTGCTCACACACGTGAGCTAAAAATGTGTGAGAATTATTCGAGATCATACTATCCGAAAATAAAACCGATGAATGATCCTTCTAAATACGGGCCTGACGGACGCGATCCAGCCTGTAGTGCATGTGGCACTCGTGCCACACACCTGATAGGAGCAAAGGATGGGCGTCACACTACTTTTTATTGTGAATGGTGCCGCCCGTCGGGAACCATTCCTATGTACTTTCACAACCTAAAGGGGTACGATGGTTCTTTTATTTTGAATAAGTTGCATGAACTAGTTACCAACGGATCGGAGCTCAAAATCATAGCTAAGACGGTCAATAGAGGAATTATATGTCTTATGAAAACAGTTATATTTAGTGCTTCAATTGTTGTTGGTGGAGAGTGGCAGAATAAGAAGAGGGACTAGTGAAACATTTCTTTTCAATAAAGTTTATGGACAGTGCCCAACTAATGTCTGGATCGCTCTCGAAGTTGGCAAGGACAGTGTCAGATGATGGATGGGTGGTAGTACCACTTTCGCATCCAGAGATTCAGCGTGCAAAAGGTTTCTTCCCGTACGACTACTTAGACTCAATTGACAGACTGGAAGAGGAGGTTCTCCCACCGAGACTCTAATTTCATACCGAACTGAAGGAAGAGGGGATTTCGGAGTCCGAATATGAACAAGCATTGCGAGTATGGGACAAAGTTGAGTGCCGGATGATTAAAGATAATATGGAATTCTATTGTGAGACCAATGTCCTCCTTCTTGCAAATATATTCGAAAATTTCAAAAATCAGATACTGAGAATTTTATTTATAGTGTGCCTCTTCCTTCCCATGGCTCTGCTAGGGGCCCACTTGCCAGCAATTTCAATTACATAGTTCAGGAAGATGTAGAAGGGAATGGTCAGAAATCGATATATGATACTAGTGGGATGGGCGGCTCCATGGTAGCCCCCGATTTCCCAAAGATTAATAAGTTGGTGATAGGCAAATTCAAAGATGAATGGAATGGAGAACCTATTCTTGATTTTGTCGGAATTCGTTCGAATGTATATGTTTTTCGGAATCCAACGTCAGAGACGAAATATAAAAATAAGGGGATAAAAGATATCTGCGTTCGTAAATTCTAAAATTTGAAGACTATGAGGATCTGTTTGAAAATGGGGAGGAGCCCGAGCCTGCACATTTTGTACAGTTTGTCCTGAAAGCTGATGAAATGTGGTAAAATCATGATAGGGGCTAATGATATCAAATGTGTGTAGTTATATAATCCAGACATGAAGTAATATAGAGACACAATAAGGCAGAAGGGGGAGAACATATACCACTCTAGGATCTCGATGAATTTAAAACTAATTTGGGTGACGATGATGATGCTCTTATTGCTGAAACATCCTTATACGAAGAAGAAGTCGATCATTTCCTCGCTAGGTCCTGCGACAGCTCATGCGATAGTCCGCAGGTTAATCGTTTGACTGGGCATAGAATAAAAATTACGAAGCAAATGGTGAACAATTTTAGAGGAGAAAAAAATAAGTAATCCGGCAGCATGAAGCGAATTGATTATGAAAGCTAAGATTAAGGATGGAAAGCTATATTATAAAAACCTCAGGTTTATAAGACGTGGATTTTCAGAGCTCCCCTCATTAAAAACATTGAGGAATCTTCAGAATTTATAAATAAAGTATAATTTTGGAGTTGGGGCAGCTATCACTCTTGTGGAGAGCCTGACTATTTGAGTCGTACATTGCATTCAGAAGATGTGTTAAATGACAGAATGCCTGTCGAGGATCTGACACCCGACGACATGGGACGAATCAGAGATGAACTGACACCCTTACGACATGATGCCAGCGGTAATGCACATAAAATACAAGCTTTTGAAAATAAAATCGATAAATGGAATAATGTAAACCCCGACTACAGAGTTTTTGTTGATGAATTAGAGATAGCGTATATGCGTCTTAATGAGCTTTACAATGAAAGAGATAAAATTTCATCAGAGCAGACAGAACTTACACCCGAACTCAGAAGAAAAGTACCAGCTAAAATTTGATATTGAATTGAAGTGCAACATCATATGATCATCGGGGCACGTGAAAGACTGACTACGACTAGGTCTCTTCTTGATGTAATTTCCGATCCAGAAATGTTACTGAAGCTGAAGCTCACAGAGTTACTTAAACAGAATGATATTATAATCGCTGCACTACTTACTGCTCTTGGAATGCCAATATCAACAATTGCCTTGGCTGTGACTAAAAGCAGACGGTTGGCTTGATCTGGTGGCTCTAGGAATAAAAGGCCGGACAATGGCTCAGGCCCGCCCAAAATATACACAAAAGCGAAGGAAATGGTCAAGCAGTTTGGTGAATGATTAAAAACCCTGGCTGCAAAAAAGTGCTGCTGCAATACCAGGTTTAATTAGTTCCCTTGTCATTTTTCTATTAAAAACAGCAGGATCGTTTGTTGAATCGGTTGTAGAAAGCTATGGATATTTTTAACAGGTTTAACATTAGTCATAGTAAATAAAATTATGTATTAATACAGAGTGTAACGAATTCTCAAGATGACTTCGTAGTGATAATAAATAAAATTTTGTATTAATACAGAGTCTAATGAATTCTGAAGACGATGAAAGAAACATAATAAATAAATTATGTATTGATATACGGAAGCATGTTTGGCGAAAAGAATATTGCAAAGTTTCTTTCTAAAAATAAAGACCTCTTTGGTTTATTTGAATGGTGAAAATTCAGGCGGGTAAATTGACATACCCTTCGAACAATCCAGGTGTTAGACTCAAAGATGATAATCTATATCATAACATATTAGCTTTCATAAAGGAATGCCAAAAGACTAACTTCTTTAAGCGACTAGAATTCATAAACATATTCCAAGAGGCAGAGGATGACCAAGAGTGTCATCATTTACAAGAATATTGGGTTCTTCAAATTAATCGCGACACAGGTAACCGCTTTTTATTTCATTCAGATTGAAATATTTATGTGAAGATGTGAATTTTTTCTTCTTAGTTACTGTTCAGTCAGATGGAAATATTTATGTGAAAATGAGATTTATTTCTTTTGACTGTAAATTTGTTCTTCTGAGTTACTATATACTATACACGAAAACAAACTGCCATACGATAGATCATTGTTACCGACTTTCAGCAGCCGAAAACCGCAGAGAACAAAGGCAGAAAGGACCCATCATGTGGTTACTCATAATCCAAGTCGGGCATATCCAGGCGAGAGGCTTTACATACAGTGTCCAAAGATGGAAAGCAGATTAGTTTTAGTTCTGGATACTTTCGATCTGGTTTTTGATCTCATGATAGAGGGGCATGAAAATAACCGAGTTGTTCAAAATGTTGCAAAAAATATAATCGAGCATATGGTCCTCAAATTTGAGGGGCAGATACTTCTCGATTTGAGTAACTACCACTTCATTAAATGTTATTGTCATCTCTACAAACATCAAAAGGATATAACAAACATGACGCTTTACGGAATTCAAAAGCTATTTATCTGACTCATCCACTCCTAACAGGTCATTGGGTTACCTATTCAGTGGCGTTAGGTAGCGGTTTCGAATGGGAAATTCACCTTGCACCCGCCTCTTAATTAATTGTCATTGAAAATGGCGGTACAGCCAATAACAAATTGGCAAAAATTCAGATGAAATATGAAACTATTAAGGATGAAACCCTCGCGAGAGATACAGCAGGATATTACAACAATTTTCTCTACTAACATGTAAAACACTTTAAAACAACCCAATTCAATAAATTGGACACCATTACCAATGAAAATGTTAATGAAAGGTATATGAATACTCTTCTCTAAAGATCAGATCAGACAGAACTGAATAGCAAACTTTCCACGAATCCATCGGTTGAATCTGGAACTGTAACGATCGAGGGTATTGCAAATAAAAGTTACGCACAGAAGATGATACAAAAACATTTTTGAACAGAAACACGACGGTATTTTGCGGGAGATAAAGATTGGTGTGAAATTGACAAGGATGAAGTTGATTATTTGAAGAATAAATTCTGTCTGTTTATTGATCTGCGTAGTTTTAAAGATTTTTAACTTCATTAAAATGGTTTAGGATGATAATCAGGGATGCACAGGTCTCTGTTGAGAACAGTAGATGAAAGTCTATACTATTTTAAACTATATAGGGTCTCTGAAGGGACTCCATAGGGATGAGTCTGTATCTACATGAGGTCACCCTTACATGCACAATCCGCTTACTCGTAATCCATTTAAGTGTCAATGAATTTTGCTATGGCTGCACGGTAGGGGCTACAGGGAGGGGGATTTTCCCTCCCTTCCCTGTAGCTATGGAACAATTGTTATCACAAAATCCAAAATATACTTACTGCTGACAACCCCCACACCTTGGCAGTGCATTAAAACTACTCTTTGTCACGTGTGACTCTTTGTAAGACTGCAAGGCAAATGTGTTGGTTTCACAAATTTTATTAGTCCTACGGCCGGTATGAGTCAAGAGCGCTCACATGTGACTACACCGTAGCCGTATTATAGCTCTACTAAACAGAGCCAACAGACGCAATTGCAGACGCCAGAGTAGCCGCCGAGACCCTTTTGCATGTATTCTTTGGTCCTGGCCAATTCGCTCTGAGTTACCTCAGTCTGCGCACAGTGATTTGTGTTCGTCCGTTATGTTCCCCCAATTATTGGGGACCATAACGCTGTGCACGGAACCACTATATAGAAGTCAACACAGCATTGTACTTATGGTGCATCAGCTATGTTGACAGTAGCCCATGTTTACTTGAAAAGACCAAGGGTAGCCTAACCTGAACTATCCTACGTCAAACTCTTACTATTTCTGAAGTACACCACAGTAACTGAACAGCGACTGTCGTTTTTGGCAATATATTCTCACTCAGTCATGTAGTCACTCTCTCAATAAAAATACATTAGACTTAAAGCGTGGATGAGGAGCTCATGCACAGATGTCCCATAAAATACTTGAACGTCTCTCGTAAACAAATAATAATCAAATACAAAAGAAACAAACCATAAAAGACACATTGGTGAAGGCAAAACTAAACAAACAAACGAACAACAACGTCTTCAACACAAGCTTTAACAAATCGAAAGATATATATTTTTTCAACAGCGAATAATCAAACATGAACTAAGCAAAGCAAATGAATTCAAGCGACTGATGAAGGAACATCTCAGGTTTCCGAAATTAAAATGTCACAGGATCACAGTTCTTAAACATCATCCATCCGGCTTAGTCTAAGTCTCCCAACGGCTAATGTTTGACTCAAAAAGCCGACACAGAACACAGTGGACAATATTAATATACTGCACTTAAATAGTCACTAAACAAGTACACAATCACACAAAAGCATAAAACATTAAACCACACAACTCCCAACATAATTTAATAGCCGATGTGTTGAGCCCTTTCCCTTGTTTTCCTTGTAGTATGACATGTTTTCCTGTGTTGATTTCAAGTTACCTGTCCAACCATTCTAAAGTTATCAAGATGGCCAAAACAGCCAATGTTCACCCATTAGGTTCAAGAATTCGGGAAAAGACGCTAAAAGCGTACGATAGATATTGACCAGAAAAACATTGTGAACAGTATAGGATTGAAAGAGACGTAACCGGTCCAACCTGTTCAGGTTCTGTGTAGGGAAAAGTTGGAATGGGTAAACGTGGAGATATGAAATGTAAAAAGTTGTCAGTTTTAGAGTGTTCTCAAAATACATTTGCAATTTTATAGTAAAGAAAGTAAAATACAACATTGTTGCCGTCCCCGCCAACATTTCGATGATCACGATATGAAATTATAAACAGCTACGAGGAACAAGGACATTTTGGGTAGCCAAATTATATGGAAATAATAATAAATTATCATGTGTTCATTTGGTAAGTTCTTGTAAAGTTTTGGACAAATTCCGGCAAATATTCTACATTCGCGCGGCACGCCCAACCTCCAAACAAGTAGAGGGCGTGTGGCGAGCCATCGATATTGTGTGCGCGACACCTATTGTCATGGCCACTGTTTTAAAAAAAAACTTAAAAAATTCATAAGCTCTCTTCCTTAGGTTTTACCTGACATTGTATTCAGTGGCTTGAGTCATATTTGTCTGATCGCTCTCAGAGAACTGTTGTTGAGGGAAGTTCTTTGAAATGCTGTCCAGTTTTATCCGGTGTACCTCAGGGGTCCATGATTGGCCCCCTGTTATTTATCTTGTACATAAATGATTTGTCATATTGTGCTCAGTCTTCGAATGTAATTTTATATGCTGATGATTCAAAGCTCTCTAAAACCATCAAGTCAATTTCTGACTGCGAACTGTTTCAGGATGATTTGGGACAGGTTTACTTGTTGGTGCTCAACATGGAAGCTGAAACTAAATCATGAGAAATGTTGTTGCATTACATTTTCGAATAAATCCAAGAAGTTTTCTTTAAATTATTCTATTGATACAGTACCGATTGCACGATGTATATCTGTAAAGGACTTGGGTGTCATCCCTAGTAGCTCCATGGACTTCTCTGAGTATATCAATGATGAAGTTAAGAAAGCAATGAGTAACCTTGGCTTTTTAAAGCGTTATTGTAAAGATTTCAGTGATGTTAAATCTTTACAGACGCTGTATATCGCCCTACTGCGGAGCGGCCTCGAATACTGTTCTGTTATCTGGAATCCGTGGCAGCAGAATCTTGTTGATAAGGGTGAAAGTGTTCAAAAGAAATTAATCTTGTGTGTTAAACTGAATATGCGTTATTGTTCATCAGGATACACATAATTATGCATTTTTTTTCGATTTGCCTCATCTATACTATTGCAGGAAGGCTTCTGATCTTAGCTTCCTGTACAATGTGTTCATTCTGTGGTAATTGTTCTCATTAAACTCAAATCCGACTGTACGTTCAACGTAGTCTATGGGTAAACATACTATTTCGGGTACCCTTTTCCAGAATCAATGTTCGTAAACACTCCTTTTTGCCACGTGTTTTAAGCACTTATAACGATATTGCAAAATTGCGCTCGAGTCTTGACATTTTTAACAGATTTGATCTTTTGAAAACGGGTGTAAGGAATTATTTTTCTTCATGATTTTTATGTTCTTTGTAATTATTCTTTGTGTTAAATTTGTGTCTGTCTGTATTTTATGTATTTTTATGTTTTGCGGATCCTGTACACTTTGTAATTGTCAACATTGATATTACAAAGTGTACTATGTGTTTTATGTTGAAAAGGGAATACTTTATAACAATTTTATAAGGGGAATAATCATATGAGTCAGTTTGGTGAAAGCCATTATTATACACCTACTTCTGTAACCTATGGAGTTTCGTCGTACAGTAAGTTACTGTATCAGAGTACGCGGAGTCCAATAACTTTGTCGCGGAGTTCAATAACTTTAGGCGTTATTGGACGCTATTTGACCTTAGAACTAAAAACACCTTTACGTCAATACGAGGAAAAAGAAGAGAATATCTTACATTTTTTACAAAAATGTACTTCTTAACATTTAGTACTTCACAAAGTAAATTATGGTCAGTCCAAAACCGGTGAATTTGAGTGAAATAATCGCAATCATACCAATTCATAATCCAATAACGCTAGGTCATAATTTGTAAGACAATAGTTGTAAACATAGACACAAAACAGCACAGAACAGCCACTAAATAGACGGTACACAAACAAAGTCAAATTCATGAAAGAAAGATATATGGACCTTTGGCCAAAAGACCAAGAAGTGATGTCAGGTGTTTCGAAAATAGTAAGCGCATCCTGCCCCACATGTGGCACCCGGCATATATCAATCTGTAAGTCAGATAGGTAGTGGTCACTAACTAAGGCCCCATGTCACCAATGCCATCAGTGATCATTTGTCGAAGAGAGATATTGTATTTATCTACCAGCTTGCGATACCTGCCCAAAAAGCGTTTGAATGTAGAGACAAGTCTTGCTCTGGTGCAACCTTGATTTAACAGTTTGTAAGAGAGATGGCCATGTCTCTCTACAAAATCACCATAAGAATTGCATGCTCTTGCATATCGAATAAGGTGGGAAATGTATACCCCATAAGCAGGTGACAGTGGAATATTACTGGTGAGGTGTGTAAAATTGATTATACTAAAGTTAAAATCATCTCTCTTGTCATATAGCCTTGTAGAAAGGTGACCATTAGAGTCAAATTCAAGTAAAATGTCCAGATATGAAGCAGAAGAGGCCGTTTCTGTAGTTTTTCAATCTTCAATTCTGGAGGATAAATCATAGCGAGATATTTACTGAATTCAGAGTTATTCAATGAAATAATATCGTCTATGTATCTAAATGTAAGGTTGATAGTTCGAGCTACAGAGACCTTTTTCTGCTTGATAAGGTTCTGGATAAATTCTGCCTCGTATGAGAACAGAAATACGTCTGCAAGTAAGGGAGCACAGTTAGTGCCCATAGGAATTCCTATACACTGTTGGAAAATGTGTCCTCCAAATTCAACAAATATGTTGTCAATGAGGAAATCAAGCATACTGATAATGTTTTTCTCGGTATAAAACACTTTAGCGTTAGTAATATTTTTAACAAAATATGTAGAGTTATACCCCAATACCACATATTTGTAATGGCGTGAACCGTTTTTGTAGAAAAATGCTTGGTTGACGATGTTTTTCAAGCGTTCTTTCAATTTATCATGTGGTATTGTGGTATACAATGTGGAAAAATTAAAAGTTTTAATAGATGTTACTTTTGAAAAAGATCTTGATTTTAAATTTTCCAAGAGTTCCTTCATTTTTTTTAATATCCACATTTGATTTATACCACTCCGAGAAAAGACAACATCATAGTGTGCTTGAAGTCCCCGTTTAACAGTACAAAGAACAGATGTCAGTATCTTTGATAACTCTGTTGTTGAACATTTTGAAGATCCTGCGATAAACCTAGCTTTGTAAGGTGTTTTTTGAGCTTTGGAATCCAGTATAAGCTAGGCAACTTATTATGGTCATCCTTTGTTGTAATATTAAAATTATCCATGAATGACTTATGATTTGCCAAAATTTCAGATTTGTTGAACATTTATTGTCTGTAAGTGGAGTTGGTGGAGGTCTTAGTTACACCAAGTTCGTCTATAATACATTCAAAATAATACTTCTTACAGACAAATACAATGTTATTGGCAGCTTTATCAGCAGCGACGACAACATTTTTGTCATGGATACCATTCAAACACTTAACAGCATCAGGATCTTTAAATACAGAATAGGATCTTCTGCAAACATGTGATTTTAGTCGACCAATACGGCCACGAACTATTTTCCTCACAGATTTGACCCATTCTGACAGTGTGTCTAGCTCTACATCCTCCCTTTTAGCCCATTTCGTGGCATATTCTTCAACAGAGTCCATAATGATCTTAAAATTATGGTTCAAGTTGATCCTGCAAGGTTTTCTGAACTTTGGTCCATAAGATAATATCTTACGAAGGTGGTGATGTTCAACCAAGTTCAGATCACCAGTGATGACATGGCCAACTGGAGTATATTTGAAGGGAGATGTAGAGCAGTCACAGGATGCTGGTGTTTGAAGGAATTCATCAATTTTTAAGTGCCGCAAGGCCTTATTGTAATTGAATATTTTATTGGAGATTGTCTTGGTGTACCAATATGACAAAATAGGTACAGACTGGTTCTTAAAGTATACAGGTATAGTTGATGTAACCTTTTTGTTGTGAAGTATATTCCTGATATCAATGGCATCAATCCCTTTGTTAGTAAATGGAAGATGTATGAAATGACGATAATCATCAGTCATATTTTCAGCACGAACAGGCTTGTATAGTCTGTATAGTGCAATATCAGCAATAATACTGACCAGTATGTACGGTTGTTTGTTCGGATCTGTCAAAGACAATCCCAATGCATAGGCATGCAATCTTCTCAAGTCCTTGATTGGAAGAGCAAATAATGAAGTACGAAAGTGATGGAGACCTAAAGGCTTCTGTAATAAAAGAAGCATTTCATAAAATTTGTCATGGCAGTTGGAGGTAGATGTATTCAATTTAGGCCGATGGTAACGCCTATGACCATGACTACGTCTTCTACGGACAGAAGACTGAAAGAGGCCCATCACATTCACTTCTGAACAACCAGGACTTGAGAGATTGCCTATATCTTTGAGGTTGTCATTACATCCATAAGGCATTGCGGTACCTAACTGTCTTATCCAGTGGTATTCTCTCTGTCTACAGAATGGTGAACTAAGTGTGGGGTTGTTGGTTGGATGCTCCTGACGTAAAATTTCCAACACGCGCACTGTGTAGCGGGTCAAAATTTTGTTCCATGCGCTGAGCAGACGCGCTGAACGCGTTCTCAGTCAGCTTGCGATCGCTCAGTGCAGTGCGCGAGAAACATCCAAATACGCCTAAATTTCAACCTTTTAAAGGTGAGGTTGGACTAAAAAAGTGTATAATAATAAGCTTATTCCCAAAATACCGGGATTTATGTCCGAGTACATCGTGCAGCGGAGGTATTGTCCGAGACGCATAGCGTCGAGGACAATATATTATTAAACTTCACCCAATGCTTATAACTATTGCCTGTTAAAAATCACAGTCAAACTCATTTTCACCTTTAGCAAGCATCCTTACTCTTCAACCAGTCCTGCTGCCATTCTCTAGAGATAGAAAGTGCTACCCTCTTATTATACACATGTTACGTTATCAAGACAGTATTTAGTAAACATGTCAATAAATGCTAGTGATTTTCATTAAGAATAAATGATAATGAAAACACCATGTTTTGACTTATGTTTGGTAATAAGCTATTAGTTGCTTCACAGGTGTATGACCCGTAGCAAGATTTATCAACAACACCAACCGGCGTACTGGTAACATTTAATCTGTCTATCTACACATGAACCACTTTGTTGATGTCATTGAGCGACATTAGGTCTTCGTCTCTATTGTATCATGCATGTAAGTGTAACTGTGTTTCATAGGAAACCCATGCACCGCACATATCATTTCAACAGCATCTTTTATTGGGGCTGCTTATATAGCATTAGCACTACAAGTTTCGGGAGTCTTAGGATAGCTGCGACAGGTTTATTAGTCCCCACGGACACCATCCGGGGGACTTATATGTTTGGTCACGTCCGTCCATCCGTCCGTCTGTCCTTTCACGCAGATATCTCAGAGAAGCCTGGAGAGATTTCATTCAAACTTAATACAAGGGTTACTGCTTATGTCACACATATGCACGTCAATTTGTTTTGTGATACAATCCGATATGGTTGCGCGGCGGACCTTTTTGTCACGATTTTTTCATGTACGGAACCATAACTCAGGCACATCTCAACCGATTTTATTGTGAGTTGGAACAAGGACATCAACTTATGTCAAACATGTGCACGTGAATGTATTTCATGATACGATTCAATATGGCCGCTTAGCAGCCATTTTTTTATGATTGTTTCATATCAGGAGCCATAACTCAGACATGTATCAACCGATTTTATACAAAGTTGGTACAAGGACATGGACTCATGTCATACATATGTTTGTCAATTTGTTTCATAATATGATCCAATATGGTCGCATGACGGCCATTTTGTTACAATTCTTTTATGTCCAGAGCTATAACTCCTGCACGTCTCAACCGACTGTATTCAAAGTTGGTACAAGGACATTGACCTATGTCATACTTATACACGGGGATTTTGTTTCACGATATGATTTAATATGACCGTTTGGTGGCTATTTTGTTTCATTTTTATGTGCAGAGTCATACCTCAGGCACATCTCTACCAATTTTATTTAAAGTTTGAACGAGGATATGGACTTATGTCATACATATGCATTTTTTTGTTTTTTTTAGGTAAGATCAAATACATAGGCTCTGTGGCGGCCATTATTTTATCATATTCCATGTCCGCAGCAACCGATTTTATTCAAGGTTGGTACAAGGTCATTAAATTATGTAATATATATGCATGTCAATTGGTTTCACAACCTGATGCAATTTATTTGCCTGGTGGACATTTTGTTATGATTTTTTCATGTCCAGAGCCATAACTCACACATTTAGCAATCGATTTTATTCAAAGGTTGTACAAGCACATTGACCTATATAATAAATAAGCATGTTTATTAGTATTAAAAAAACTGCCTGGTGGCCACTTTTTATACGAATTTCCATATACAGGACCATAAGTCGCACATATTTGCACCAATTTTATTCAAAGTTGGTACAAAGACATTGACCTATGTCATACATATGCACATCAATTTGTTTCACAATATGTAGCAGTATCATGTCAATTATTGAATTTTCGTAATTAGGCTGATATGTCAAAAAATGCTGCATCAAATTTCATGAAATTTGGTACAGATGTTAAGCTCACATTTCTTTAACAGTGAATAAACAAAATAACTAGTGCCATTTTAATGAATTTTTAATTGCCTGTGTAACGAACTTTCCTAATTAGAGTGATATGTCCACAATTACTGAATCAAATTTGAAGAAACTTGGTACAGATGTTGATCTCATAGTGTTGTAAATACAATTCAATGACGCATAGCGGTATTGTTTAAACGAATTGCTAATTTGCATTTACATGATAATGTTTTTTGTTTAGGGTTTATATCCAGAAGCACTGCATCAAACTTTATGAAATATGGTGCAGGTGATAATCTGTCAGTGTTATGCTGGGATGCAAAAATGTTTGGAAACATCCTGTCAGTTAGTTACTAATTGACTCATTAAATGACTTTTTGTAGTTGGGATGGGGGCCTATATTGTTTTGTGTTTGTTTTTGTTTTTTTTTTGTTTTTTGTTTTTTGTTTTCACCACCATTGAACTCATTCTGAGCCATTAATCCCCATCAGTATTACACCATTTGTAATCACAGACCTAATTACTGAAGAGGACCCTATCCTCGCCGAGGACTTCTAATTAAAGTACCCATTAGCAATTGGGAACTGTGTCGTCAACGAGGACTTGTTATTGGATAAACTCTGAGTACGGACAAAACTCAAATGATGTTGCAGTGTCCAGTGGTAATCATGGCGTTATTTTAGACTCAAACTTGTTTTAAATACTTGGCAAAATGATTTTCACATTTTGACAACTTAGCCAGTAATTGAACCACTGTTTTTAGAGTGGGGTTTAGCCAAGCGGTTCTGTCTGTTGCCTCTCCGCTAGGCGCCTGATGCCGTATGTTGTGAGTTCGAACCCGATTGAAAACTAGCCGTATTTCCTACCTTTGGTTGATAGCTCTGCTGTTGGACACAATGGTCCCCGAGACAGTCTTTCGCCCAGTTTAATTGATGTATTAATAATTCGCTTCGATAAAGTTTGTGTGTGCGATGTGTGATAGTGAGCGTACGTACTTCAAGAAGTCAACGTGTGGAGCGGTCGCAGTCAGAAAAATGTAATAACCTAGCCGGTTATTGAACCACTCTTTTTGAGAGTAAGTATTTAGCCAAGCGGTTCTGTCTGTTGCCTTTCCGCTAGGCGACTGATGCCTATATTGTGAGTTCGAACCCGATTGAAAACTAGCCGTATTGTATCAACATTTAAAAAACCTTACAATATTCAGTCATATTGTTGAGCTGTTGGGATGCGGACCCTGTGATGCTAACTAGCTTCAAAGAAAGAGAACGTTGGACAAGCCAGTAAATGATGGAAAGGTGGTACTAATTCAACAGATTCATTTCAAAACGTTGATTCATAAGAATGATTCCAGCAGACGATTGGTATTTAACACTTGCGGAGACCTGTACTGCGATGATTTCGAAAGTAAAACAATATGAAGAAAGTCTATCACTCTTCTATTCTCTTCATCGATATATGAGTAATTTTGTAGCGAATTAAAGGTTTTTAAGTTCCCAAGCCTACATGCATTAGCTTTTGCGTACCTATGTCAATATGCGTGAATACTCTAAATAGATAGACAGAGCTAGCTAGCTAGTAAGATAGATAGATAAATAGATAGATAGATAGATAGACGGATAGACAGACAGACAGACAGACAGATAGACAGATAGATAGATAGATAGATAGATAGATAGATAGATAGATAGATAGATAGATAGATAGATAGATAGATAGATAGATAGATAGATAGATAGATAGATAGATAAGATTTACGACATCAATGCAAATGGCATTTCAGGGAATCGCGCATTTCCTGGTAATTGGTTGTGTCAATTGGAAGATGGTGAGTGTTGTTGTTGCCGATTCTTAACTTTACGAATTTATCCGCTCCTAACGTGTCAAGTGCAAATTACTCGACACTTGGGATATTCAGTGCTTTTACAGAGGAACAAACACAAGAAAATATTTTGCCATACTGTCCCCATTGCTAGTTTGCTTAGCTTCTTTCGTCTCACAATCATGTACTACTTGTGACCTTTCAGTTTTATTGACATGCACTTCAGCGAATGTAATTAAATCACATGATCTGTAATTTGTGAGATAACTTATCTTCGTGAACACATTTTGACTGTTGGATGTGTTTAGTGAGAAACTGCTGTGTTAACCGTACTTTTACTTGCATTGTTTCTGTCGATATCATTGTTTTTTGCAATAATTTTAATGTGCCTTCCATGTTTCATGTTCGCTGGACGGGTCTAAAAGATAACCAACCTCTCTCTTCAACAAAGACTTAGAACCCTGACGTGAAGTACTGTATATTTCTAATATTAATGTTCTGGTCGCTGGAATTAAAGAGTGGAATTAATTTTCATTATTTAAGTGCCATTATATTCACATAAATAACAATACTGTTCTAAATAACAAATTCACTGAATCTTCATTTTTAACCGTAGTCAAATCAGGTCAGGAACGTGTTAACTTCATCACAAAAACAAAATAAAAACATAAAAAAACACAAAAAAATAGGGGTCAGATTTGAGTAATAAAACATATACCTCTCTTTTTAATATCGGTGGCGTTATTTTCCTATTTTCTTCGAAGATTTTAAATTTTAATCGTATTTTGTGATACAATCATGTAGCGTTCAACAGTAATATTGGGTCAGTACACACTGAGTACTCTGGGTTTTTAACGCCCAATTTGGCAATAAAGTGAATAAGTTCGTCCAGTGATGCACATGCATAAATTTCAGCCTTGAGACAGGAAAGTTAACATCCGCTTGGTCCGACAAACGAAACTTGCTATGAAATGACTACAACTTCGATGGCTCCTGAAATCTTTCTTAATCACTTATCACATGATAGATGTTCCAACAACTAAAGCGCGATTTGTAATCATAAACAGTAGAGTGGGCTCCCTCTACTGTCTAGAGTTGAATTGCGTTAATTTGGGCATCTTTACAGGGGACGGTATGAGGGTAATCGAACAAAACTCATGATCTGTGACATGATTTTGTTTACTTTACTATTTTACCATGGGCTTGGTTTGGGTTGATCTGGTCGGTTAGCCATCCCGGGGCCTTTGAACAGTAGCTGCAGGCTTGTAAAACACTAACGGGTGTCAAAAGATTAGTCAATTAGTGGCTACTTATCTTTCCCGTAGCTGTTGTACAAAGACAATGCACTGATTATAATAGGCAGGTGGCAAGTTGGTTGTTCCCATCACAGTGGATGAAGGGACGGTGTTCCCACCACATATTTTCCTCCTTGTCTTTCTCAATTCTTTCGGCAACTCTTAGTCGAAGGGAACCATCAAGCCATGTAGCCAAACGGTTCACTCGGGGTTTTGCGGGACTAAAAGTTCATGATAAATTTAGGCATAACACATGATAAAATCAAGCCATTGAAGTACATTCAAAATACAAGAATGGATTCTGATGAATTTAGACGATAAAGTCGTTTCGGCCGAAGTCGTTACGATGTCAATTTCCGGCCGCAAGTCATATCGGCACCGTGACCGAAGACGTTTCAGCATCCCTGTTTCGAGTTGTTGTTTTGTTTTGTTTTGTTTTTCTTGTTTTTTTTGGGGGGAGGGGTTCAAGTTCAAATTATCAGTCATTGACTGACTAGTCATATTCGTAAGCTTGATTGACCTTTGCCTTCTTACATTTACTTGTACGTCCATTTTGATTTTTGTGTGACTTTTGCTGTGCCGTTTCTCAAACTGATCCACCTTCTAGCTTTTGATTTATCAGCGGCTAGTGCTATCGATAAACTTGTGTCACACATTTGAAAATGATGTGAAGATAATACTGTTGTTTACCATGTTCCCTGTAAGATAGCACATGCCAATGTTGATACTATACTTTTTAGTGCTTTACTTTGTAACAACTTTAATCTTAGGCTTTGTAGGCAGTTAATCAAGGTTTGCCTGTGATAAATAGATATCTTGGTGCTGAAACGACTTACGGTAGCAAACAGAGAGGCCGACACGACACGACACATTTACACATTTACACATAAGTACCAGATACACCCCTATGCTCTATTGTATTTCATATTCAGAACAGGCGTGATCGGCGTTTGCAAAGAAAAGCTTTGCGTTGTTCATGTAGTTTTGTGTTTAGGGACTGTCGTTTTACATATGGTTGTCAAATTGATAAATTGGTGTACAACTTAACGACATTTCCTATAGAATATGTATTCTGGGCAGCTATTCTCTTCATTCAAGGAGAGCTTCGGGGATAACTCACTTCACTCATGAAAACACTGTCCCTTGATCTTTCGAAACGTCAGTCGTACCAGCTTACTGTCACTCACAACTTTTTATCCAGTTCATCTTTTAAAACATTAAAAATAAAATCAGATTGGGTCGAAATGATTCAAAGTTAAGTACATGTAGTTTTGCGGTAAAGAAGGCGCTAGGCGATAATGCGTGCTGGTATACACTAATGAAAGCCACGCTGCCTCGGATTGAGAGTTAACACATTCTTGAACGTACTAGTACCTAGAATTAGCTTCGCCAAAAAACGTGAGTTAACATGAAGAAAAGGAGTGAAATGAGAATTTCCCTTGTTGGAAGTGACTAAAAAGGGAAATCAATGTGACCGGCAAAACTAGAGGTCGAATATCTCCTGTCGAATTGGTAAGGGTGTCCAAGGGAAGCTGGCTACCGTCAGCTTTCAGTTACTGGGAAGACTAAATATATACTATCATACTAAAAAAGTTGATCTACAGTGTGCTACCCTCAACAATATTCACAAGATTTAGTCAAAATCAACACGGCTCTATTGAAACTTTTTCAAGATGTCAAGCACCGTAGTAAGCCGAATGAGGAGTCATACTAAAAAAGTTGATCTACAGTGTGCTACCCTCAACAATATTCACAAGATTTAGTCAAGATCAACACGGCTCTATTGAAACTGAATATTTACTTGGAGACATTCTGTGCTAAAATTGACTGAGGCCGCTCCGATATTAATCTTCCTTAATATATATGATTGGGCAAACTACCAGAACTAAAAGAGTGTGATCATAGTAAGGCACGTAACCGAAGCGATTCATACTAACTGTGTTACCCGATCGCGTTGCTTATGTATTGACAACGGGCAATGGTGAAAATTGCCCCCGCCTGTCCAATGACACCACTCGCTAGCAACTTCGACATAGTTGAGTAACCCTCATCGAAACCCATATAGCATATTTTTTCTCTAGCTTCAGCTCCGTAAACCACAAAAGTGCACGTTAAAGACAACGTAGATCACTATGTTAGTACTATAGTTGAAAATTGCAACGAATCACCCTGCTGAAACGTGCATTTGGGCGTATTTGTGGATTTGACGTACACGGCCCGTAACAGCTTAAGTGTGAGATTTAGGATGTTTAAGTTTCTGCCGGTCACACCCCTAGGAAATTTCATCCGGCTTAATCGACGGGACAGGACGCGGATAAGGCGCGTTTACGTCAGCTTATAAAATCGTAAACGCCCGATTTCATGCAGTGCGAACCACAAACAACTGTTACCTTTTCGTTCTGTAATCATTATAATAATAGTTTAAAGAGTAAAACAAAACCAATAGTCTCGCAACAAAAAATCGCGTTTAATTTGCTAGAGTTCACGGCGTTTTAATTTATAAGATGGTTCAGCAAACTAAATTTACTGTTATAAGCAATTCATTCCATGAAGAAATTTCACATTTCTGCTTAACCATGAACACGAGTTAATTTTTAACAAATAGTTTCATCCCCTAGAAATTATGGCAATCCGTAAACACAATTTAATGTATTTCCATCGCGGATAGATATTAGTTTAAATGTGAGCCGTCTTTTATCGATATCGGAAGATTATTTGTTATCTCGTAATATCCGATTTTTATCTCGAGTAAAATTTTTGTATGCAAATTGTCAACAATGTGTTATGCCTTGATTTAATCAAATTTCTTACATGTGTCAATAGTTCACTGCCTTTGAATGAAATCAATGTGCAAATGCAGGCGCCATTGTTTGTACGGCTTTAGTCTATGTATGCTTATGGGCTTGTTTACCTCAGTTCGAAGCATTTCACACCATATAATGCCATTTGCGTTGTCCATAATTTATGGGTGACTCCTCAATTTGATTGCGAAGTGCACGCTGTGCGAATTATGTCTTATTTACTCTTTAGCGATCAGCTGTTGTTACTATCCTGTAAATTTTCGGAACTGTAAATTTTGCTATCTAAGAGAGTCATAAAAGTCTCAGGGGTTTATCATTTTCTTAACATAGCAGATTTCTACAGAATAAAAACAACAACATAAGATTGCAGAAGTCAAAGTAAATTTTCCGCTTATACAGGATTTTTATGCCATTAATGCCTGCAGATTTAAAAACACATTGATTTAGTTTAGCTAGTTGCATAAAGAAACAACACTTTTTGCGATGAAAATGGTTGCAATTGCACAATGTATCTTCCTCTCAAAATTAGTCGTGGAAATTGTATTTTTTTATTTACAGCGCATCTCCATTTATTGCAGCTTTACCCCGTAGCACAAGTGAAAGAGTATTTAAAGTACCAAGAACTGCTCAGGACTATGGTGGCATTCAAGAGAAACAATCTTGAAAGTAATGGCGATATAAAGCGACATTTATTGGTAAGTTTATCGCAGGTTACCGTCTACAAACCAGTGTCTCAAAGACTTCCTATTTATAATGTCATAAAGTAAAATGTTATTTACGACTAGCCAAAACGAAGATATATTGAAAATCATGGATATTCACTACATCTATCTAGTATAACCACAGGGTGTTGTCTAAATGTCCGTCCCCAGGGGTGGGTAGGTGTTTCGTTGTATTGCTAATGAAGATATATTCTACCAACCTTTGGTGTTTTGGTCTTAAACTTAGCACTGCCCTTGACAATCTTGCGTTAACGTTTTATCAACATGCTGTATCTATTATCTGATGAGTTTGAGTTGCCTAATTGGCCAAAGTAAGCAAGGATAAATTACTAAGCTGTGGACGCTGTCACCAGATTATCACCGGATTAAATTTGACAAAGTCAACAACGAACGCGCCAGTAAGGTATAACACAAGAAAGGGCTGAAACTCTCAAAAGCCGTGTCCAGAGGTGGTCCGTAAAACTAGTGGACACTTTATATTCATGTATTCAGAAACAAACAGAAGGCAAAACAAACTTGAATATTCATTTGTAAACGAACAGGTCGGAAAGGAGGACCTCCCAGGAATGCGTGGTATGTGTTGAACACACCTTGGTAACGTATCGGAGATGTGTTTATACTCTTCCTGCTGGCCCGGCAAAAACCACGTTGGTCGACGTGCCTAACACCGCATCGAACTGAATCAGACTTCACGGGTATATTGAAAAAATCCGTGTTAGTCGAGAACAAGAACGGAAAAGACTTTATTAACTCGACGTTCGAGCTCGCCTTCAACTTGTCCAGTTTATCAACTGCGTTCTTGCAATACGTACACTTTTGTATTAGTCTTTTTTTTCAAGTAACAAAAAAGACATGTTTTGCATACGACCGATTGTGTGCTCTGCAGTACGA